>PVJH01021319.1:0-38889 GCA_004026705.1 Nesogale talazaci
ACCTGGTCCCTGAAGTAGCACTCTTGTTACCCAGACTCTCAAAGGGCTCTCATAAAAAATACATCCCTTATTTCTGGTAATGTTCTCTTCCCTTTTGATGTGGCCTATGAAGAATGCTGTGTACCTCAAAAAGACAAATCTAAAATCTGATTAGATTAGCTGACGGCTTGCAGCACCAAGTGCTGAATAGAAAACCAGTCAAAAATTCATACCTAGGAACAAAGCACAGGGTGGACTCTTCCACCAGGTAGTCTCTATGAAGAATGTGAAGTGTTTTCCCCAGCAGCTGGTTTCTGGTCAAACCGCCAACAGAAGTTAAATCACCTTCTCAGAGACATATGCATCCCCGCGTCCTCTGGGCATGAATTTCCTCTGAGGTTCACTGAATATTGCTATAAGAGTGTTGATTGATTTGGCATCACCATGGAACAATGCTATATGGAAGAACTATTTGATTCCCAACTCTTTCTCCCCTAAATGCAAAACTTCCCCCAGCTGAAGTGAGGGCTACTCTGAAGAAGTGGTTTTTAAATATACAAATCAGGGAGCGAAAGATGGATCAGAAGCATGAGACACTACACTTCTGGGGAGGTCAGATGAGAGAATTCCATGGTCTGAGAAGAGAGGCCTATCTTTGGTTTTGTGTTTACCCTTATAGTAGCAGTCTCCTACAATATTTGCCCCTTTGTGATGGACAAACTTTTCTCAGCATAACATTTTCCAGGTCCACCCATGTTGTGAGTGTTTCCTGGTTTCATCACTGTTTTTAGGCAATGCATAATTTTCCATTGTGTATATGTACCAATGTTTTGCTGTCCATTTTCCTACAGATGGACTTTGGGGATGTCTCCAACTTCTTGCTATTGGGAACAGTGCTACAGTGAACATGGCAGAGCGTATATCTGTGTTGTCTCATTGAAGTTGATTTTTAATATATACAAATGTAGCCAGAGTCTGACATGGCTCAGTCTCAGTGCACACTCACAATCCAGGAAACCAATCCAGCAACCAGAAAGTAACTGGAAGCTTTGCACTTCTTGATTCTGTCAGGGAAGAAACGCAAAAGGCTTAGGGAAGTTTTCATGCTTAGGAAGAATATTTCCCAAGTATCTTTACCAACACATCTGCTCTCCAGGACATTGCTCTCTGAAACTGTGTTTGCTCCCACTCACAAATGTTAGTCCTGGTTCTTGCCCATATCCAGCTCTGCCTAGTTTTTTCCCTTCTTCATCACCTCCAACCTTCCCTGTTTGAATATTATACACACACACACACACACACACACACACACACATATATATATATATCAATTTAACGTCTCTAATATTTTTAGCTTTTTCCTTTTGTTCCTTCCCTTTATCCAGATGCTTAAGACAAAAGAATGCATGATCCAATAGATTAAAATCTTCTCAACAAATGATCCAACAAATGAGAATTATCCTCCTTTAGAAGCAGTAGATTTGGGAAGAGATTTTGAATGTACATGTACAGTGCATTGCGAGTATACATGTTTATTTATTTATTTAAGAGTTGAAGCCTTCTTATATTGATGGGCATAGGAAGAGAAAACCAGGAAAGAAGATTTATAAAACCTTGGAGATATTTCAGGGGGCCTTGTTGGATAAGTAAGAAGCTCTGGCAGCATGATGAATGGGTGATATGTGAGGCTGTTAATCACAAGAGGGGCACTTCAAACCCATCAGCTGCTCCTGGAAAGAAATAGAAGGCCTTCCCATAAAGATAAGCCCATGGGTAAATCCTCTTTTGTATAGGGTTAGCCAGTGAGAGTCAGAATTGACTTGATGGCAATGAGTTTAATGGATACATAGTAGAATTCTCACTTTCCAGGGGGAACCCTGAGTTTAATCCCTGATATATCTCTCATGAGTAATCTCTGCCCATCTGTCCTTGGAAGCTTGTATGTTACTATGCTACCAAATAGGATTTTAGACAAGTTTCTAGACAAAAGATAGACTATAAAGAAAGTCTTGGTGATCTTCTTCCAAAAATTAATTAATGCCAACACTGGGGATCACAGCAGCCTAATTCACAAGGCGTCATGAAAATGGTGCTGTGCTGGATAGCATTTCACTCCTTTGTGCTCAGATTGCAATTCTTCAAAGACTGACCTGATTGTATCAAACACCACCACCAAACGGTTTAACCTGTGTACATTTTTCTGTTACCTTTTCTCTGCACCTTTGCTGCAGCTGTTAGATATAGCAGGAAGCCTCCTTGAAAGACCACTGGTAGCCCAAGATGTGTCAGATAAATACATGGTCCTTATCAGGATGTTCAACCAGGATCTGGATGTGGTGAGAATGATCTACAACCAGCATGTCCAGGAGGAAGGAGCACTTGGTAGGTCCTGTCACAAGAAGTTGATAGGGGGTGGAGTGAGATGTTCCTTTGTCTTTGTTATATGTTCACATATAGACCTATGACCTCTTTCTTGAGATTCTAGACCAGCCGAGGTCATCATACAGTTCAACATATGTTAGCTATATTTCTGGCTGGGAATCATAGATGGACCAGAAAAGTGAAGACCTGACTACCATTGGTCTGCTCAGACATTGTCATAATTTTTGGGTTGACCACTGGTCCACGCTGCTTGTGATAGGCTGGGTTGACTAGAGAAACAAAGGACACTCATGTATGTATAAGAGAAAGGTTTTTACCAAGCAGTAATTGCATATGAAGAAATCATCCCAGCCCAATCAAAATCAAGTCCATAAGTCCCTCATCAGACTCGCATAGCCACATGCACTGATGCAGGATGCAGTTCATGAGTGCAGAGTCTTGTGGGTCCAATGGTATTGGCCTCATCACAGGATTTGCACAAATCTCCACGTGGCCTCAACAGGAAGGTGAAGGTGGGGCAAGGGAGAGGTACCCTCCTTATAAGGAGGCCTAGTCCACAAGGAGTCACATCACCCTGTGACCTGATTGACAGTCTAGACTCCACCCCTACAGTTATTTTCTTCTTCTTTTTCATCATTTTATTGGGAGCTCATCATTTTATTGGGAGCAATCCATCCATCCATCCATCCATCCATCCATCCATCCATCCACCCATTGTGTGTCAAGCACATTTGAATATTTGTTGTCCTCATCATTCTCAAAACATTTGCTTTAAACTTGAGCCCTTGGTATCAACTCATTTTTCCTCTTCCTCCTGCTCCTCCCTCCCTCATAAACTCTTGAAAAATTTTAATTTATTTTTACTTTGTTATACCTTACACTGTCTGATATCTCCCTTCATCCACTCTTCTGTTGTCTGTCCCCCAGGAAGGAGATTATATGTAAACCCTTAAAATAGGTTCTCCATTCTTATATAACCTTCCCTCTACCCTCCCAGTATCATCACTCTCACCACTGGTCCTGAAGGGATCATCTGTCCTGGATTCCCTGTGTTTCCATCTTTTTTCTGTACCTTTTTTCTGCACATCCTCTGGTCTAGCCAGATTTGTAAGGTAGATTTGGGATCATGATAGTATGGAGGGAGTGAGGGAAAGAAGCATTTAAGAACTAAAGTTATATGTTTTGTTTTTACACTGCACCCTGACTAGCTCGTCTCCTTCCTGTGACCATTCTGTAAGGGGATGTCAAGTTGCCTACAGATGGGCTTTGGGTTCCCACTTGGCACTCCCCCTCATTCACAATGGTATGGTATTTCTTTGATGCCTAATGCCTGATCCTTTTGACACTTCATGGTCACAATGGCTTGTGTGCTTCTTCCATGTAGACTTTATTGCTTCTGAGCTAGACGACCTCTTGTTTACCTTCAAATCTTTAAAGCCTCAGATGCTATATCTTGTGATAGTAAGCACCATCAGTTTTCTTCACTACATTTGCTTATGCACTGCTTTGTCTTCAGTGATCATGTCGGGAAGGTGAGCATCATGGAATGCCAACTTAATAGAACAAAGTGTTCTTGTGTTGAGGGAGTACTTGAGTGGAGGCCCAATGTCCATCTGCTACTTTAATACTAAACCTATAAATATATGCACGTAGATCTATGTCCCCATCACATATATAAATATATTTACATATAGACATGTATTTAGAGCTCCATAAATGCCCTTTGCTTCTTAGGTCTTTCCTCTATTTCCTTTTACTTTCCTCTTGTCTCACTAGCACGCCCAGCCTTCATTTGGGTTTTAGTAATTTCTCTCAGTTACATTGCTCTTGATCAATCCCTACCAGGCCTCTTACACCCTCCTTGCAACTGATTTTAGATCACTTGTTCCCTTGTCCCTGAATTGATCAACTCCTTCCTTCTCCCACCTCCCCCACTCCCATGTCCCCCTGGAACCAGTGATCCCATTGTTTTCTCCTCCAGACTATTCATCCCACTTATCTTGGTAGACCTGCAGAGATAATAATATGCACAAAAAAAGACATAGAAGACAAAAGGACAACAAATAAATCAATGACAAAAAACGAAAAACCTATAGATAGTTCAAGGTCTGTTTGTCGACCTCCAGGAGTGTTCTCTAGTCAAGTCTGATGGGATGCCACACCCTGGCCCCAAAGTCTATCTGTGGCATTCCTCAGGACCTCCATGCTCTGCTGCATGCCCTTAGTGTTTTGCCTCAGTGTGGTGGGGTCAGACCTGATGCAATCCTGGTGCAATCCTGTTACTTCTCCAGTGTTGTCCCCCGTAGGGCCACGGGTCAGCTAGAGACGTTGTATCTCATCATGGGATGACCATGTGGTCCACGCAGTGCACTGGCTATTCTGAGCAGGGGTATTATCCTTAAAACTTGGTGAGTCAGGATGTGCTCCACTCTCTCTTCCTCTCCCTTCATTTTCTCCCATGTGCTCTGATCAGACATGTCCCTCTCCCCCAAGATGCAGTTTCAGTGCCGTCCTCTAAAGCAAATTCTTCTGGGATGTGGGGCGACTGTCCACGTGGTTGGGATTTGGGCTAGGTCCTCAGACTCCTCCACTGGCTTCCTATTCCATGCTGTCACGCTGCATTCACATCATAGAACAATGGGTTTAAGACTGGCCCTTCTTTCTCTATGGAGACATAAAAAATACCCTCCTTTGGGTGGGTTAGTGCCCTGTTCCCTCACTACACATTTCTATCTTTTTTTTTCTCTCCCGCCCCCTTGTAGTTACCTACCATATGTATCCCTGGATTTGGTCTGGCCCCTACCATACTACCTGGATCTTACCTCAGGAATGTTTGCACACCTTAGCTTTTTCCCTCAAAGATGCACATTTAGCATTTTTTAAGCTTACCTCAGTGGACTCATGTTATACATGTCCTTCTGTGCTTGGCTTACTTCACTTAGAATAATTTTCTCCAGTTCTTCCCATGTGGGAATGTGCTTCATGCGGTCATCACTGTTTCTTAGGGACACAGAGTACTCCATTGTATGTACTCTGTGTACATACAGTTGCACCACAGTTTTTTAATCCATTCATCTATTCATGGAGCTGCTGGCAATTGTGCAGTATGCTGCTATGAACAATGAAGCACAGGTGTCTGGCCGTGGCTTGTTTCTCGTGACCCTGGGTGACAGAGTGGGACTGCTCCAGTGGGCTTCTGAGACAGTCACTCTGCACAGGAGTAGAGTGCTTCATCTTTCTCTTGCAGAACTGAATGTGTGAGCTTGTGCTCAGTAGTCATGAAGGCTCCTTGGTCCTATATTATAGGCACTGTCTGGTGACTTCCAGCTGTAACCATCAGGGCTCAGAGTGGAGCAATTGACAGGAGGTATTGCTGGAGTGCCGCGGTATTTATAGGCTTGGTCACCTCTGTTTACTGCCCTCTGCTGGGTCCCCAGGGTTCTCTCCAGTGCACAAAAACATGCCTGCCATGGCCGGAGGCCTCCGTTGGGTTCAGGAGCTGAAGCAGCGCTTACAGAGGCCCATCAGCCACTTTCGAGGCCTCACCCACCCGTGAGTATCCCACTGCTGAGAGGGCAGCTGGTTTGGGTCTTGTGTACTGCCTTTTGGAGAAATGCAAATAGCTTTCCTAAGTCATCTTTCTAGCCATCCTCCAGATAGCAGATTGGCTTAGCAGTGTGAGGAATGGAACTGAGTTGGCCACAGAGATCTATCAAAGTCCTACTCCATGTGCCTGTGAAGCAGGCTTTCTCTCTGAGGATGTGATCTCTGAAGTTCAGTCTTTGATGTCCCACTAGACTGGGGTGTATCCTACTCCCTTTTTTTGAGGGGTGTCTTCTAAAAGCAAAGAACTGATGGAGACAGAAACTGATAGGCAGACTGCATCATATAAAACACATCCACAAACTAAGGAATCTAAAGAAATGCCTAAATATAACAGAAACTCTAAGAGACCAAACAGCAACAAAGAAAGCATGTAAAGAGAGATAGCATGGTTCTCTTGATTCGCTAAACACAAGTACCTCATCTCCAGAAGAAGCCCTGGTGGCATGATGGGTCATGAGTTGGGCTGTAGGTCAGCAGTGCGAACCCACTGGCTTCTCCTGGAGATAAAGATGAGGCTGTTTCCTTCCTTAAGATGCACAGCCTTGGAAACCGCGAGGCCCATTTCTACCTCGTCTTATAGGGTCAATGTGAGTGGGAGAGGGTTTGACGGTGAGGACTTAAACTTGCCAATGGTGGTGACGAAGGTGCCAGACTGGTGGACGCTTTATTTAACACGACTCACCATGAGCTGGAGGTGACAGGACGGCAGCTGACGACAACAACACCACCAACAACAACAATGATGTTTTAGAATCCTCAGCATGAAGGGGAATGGAAGCTGCAGAGACTTTCACGGTACCCACTCCCAGGACTCCTCAGTCCATCGACTTTGCTGCTCACAAGACCCGAGTGAGGAGGCAAGCTGCTTTCCAGCCTTATTCTCCTACACAGCTGAGATTGTGAGATTGCCACGGATTCTGCCAAAAGAGGAGGTCTGAGCCCACCTCTGGTCTCTGAAGCATCTTCCAATCCTCATTGCCACACAGGGGCACCAGCTCAGTGGTCGGAAAGGAACCAGGTTGGGCCAGACCCCAGTGGATCCACACTCTAACCAGGCAGAATGGGTTGGATGGAAAACTCAAGAGCTCTTGTGAAGAAACCCTGGGTTAGTTTAAAGATCTGAAAGAAAACACAAGCATAACCTCCACTCAGCATGAAGCTTTCCGAAAATGAAGGCTGCGTCCTCCATTTTCCAGGAGCTGAACTGTCTTTCAGTATTGTAGTGGCAAAACTGGGGCAGCGTTGTAGTTGTGAACAACGCTTCTTTCTGGTTGTGCTCACCTACCATACGTGCGTGTCCGTGTGTGTGCATGTGTGTCTGTGTGCACACATTCCCCTGTGCATGTTTGTGCGATGCACGAGCACGTGTGTGTATGTCTGGGTATGTGTTGTCTACGCATGTAAGGGCAGGAGATGAGAGAGAATTTCATGTGAGCGTGCATGGCCATTGAGTGGCAGGATGTCTCATCACATGTCTGCAATAGACTCCAGAAAAGGGCATGTCTTTATTCCATGAGAAAAAGTAGGGGGAGGGGGGCGAAAGACACTCTGAATACATAAAAGTATACCACCAAACATGTGTCTTTAGTATTTCAGTTTCCTTTTTACACAGATCTTTGAAGGAGCTTGTTTACAGGGTGCCTGGCTGAGTGGGTCCGCCAGAGGAGGGGCTTGGCTGAGTCCTGAGCTCGCTCGAGCAGGGCAGCAGGAAAGGCTGCGGGAACTTGTTAGGTGTGAAAGGCTTTCCTTGCACCTGTGGGGCGGCCGGGGCTCCAGGAAGCGCACCCGCCCTCTAGCGACCTGCAGAGGCTATTGCAGGTAGAGGAACGCGGGCGCCTGCACAGGCGTTTGGAAGCGGCTCCATCTCTCCCTGTTCACAGACAGCGCCAGGCCCTCATCAGAAAGCAGGGATTAGTAAGCAAGCACACGGGAGCCCGAGATCTCCTTGCTCACTGCGTTTCCTGCCCTTGTCGAGGATTGTACATTTGAGAAGATTCTGTAGGGAGTTGCTGTTGGTTTGGGAAAGAGAAAGAAACAAACCAACCATCCCCAGAAACTGAATCTTTGATGTGGTTAAAAAAAAAAAAAAGTGTCATTGCACCCCCCAGAAGAGTAAATACACAGCCTTACCACGCCGGCGGTGCTCCTCTGGTGACCTGACACTCCTATGGTGCCCTAAGGCTCTCAAGCGCTTTTCTTTTCATTTCTTCTTGTTATCTTATTCTCTCCTGTGAACATGCAGTTGCCTGGAGTCTGCTGAAGGAAAGCGAATGCTACATAAATACGAAGACATGCTGTCGGTGCTGGAAAAGTAAGCTTCTGGGCTTTTCCTGCTGTGCAGACTGCTGTGGTGTGTGTTTGGGGGGTGGCCAAGAGGGAGGGGGGGACACCATTTGCAGCTCCCGGTTTGTGCAGATTCCTCAGCGGTTTTGAAATGTCACATTGTGTTTGACGTCGGCAGCCTGGTGTTTGCGAGGAGAGTATTTCTGGATTAGAAGCAAGGCCCCTGGAGAAGGCGGCTCTATTCTGGAAACACACACTTTTCACTGGAGTTATGTGACGAACAGGGGCGAGTTGGGCCAATGGTGCTCACCTAAAGAGTGTACTCTGGGGTCCCTGGCGCCGGCCTTGCCAGCCCTGCTCACCGAGCAAAAAGCAGCTCTGTAGGCTGCAAGCTCAGAAACCGATTTTGGAAAAGATTTCTCCCTCCCTTTTAGAGAGCAAGCAGACGAATGAAGAGTGTGTGGTTGCTCCTGCTGAAGGCCGCAGGGTGCGGGGGTATACACGCCTGGTGTCTTGTCTCCTCCACCCATGAAATTTCCTCTTTCTCCTGCTGTGAGGGCATGGGGTGACAGAGGTGTTGTGGTTATGAATATCATCATTTAGAGTCCGTTGGTGACACCTCCATCTGCAGAGTTTCCCCTTTGTCCAAGTGCTGCCTCTCAAGTAGCTTCAAGGGTCTCTGTACTGCTCTGTCCACCATTAGTGCCTTCCCATAGACGGCAACCTTGTCGCTGTCCTGAACTGCTGCTCACATGTCCAAACAGGCCTTCCTGCCTCCCGAGCCAGGCCCTTCAGGGCCCACCATGTTGTCAGATCTAATGACACCCCCTGCCCCCTTCGATGCTTCCCACCATCTGCGTGAAGCAAGCTGAAATGCCCTCCACAATTGGGCCTTGGCCTCCCTTCCAGCTTTGTCCTTGCCTTCTCTGGCCTCAGAGAGACACATCTACTTGTCCTCAGCCTGCATATGGCAGGGTTCCTTCCCTTTGCCCCTTGGGCCATCTCATCACTTCTTCCCCAAGTGCTGGCTCCTCCTGCAGGAACAGCTTCTACCCATCCTCAGACTGTATGTCAGCACCCAGCGCCTCTTCATCACCCCTGCCAGGGGAGCTTCCCTGGGATTCTCTTGACCACTTCTACCCACCACTGCCGTCCAATGCCTCATACTCTGCCCACCTCTTCAGGCATGGGCTTGCTGCCATACCTTCTGAGGATCTGAAGTTCCCATCACTACCTGCACCTCCCCTGGGGCATCCTCTCCTCAGGGAGCAAGAGCTCTGTCCAGGTGTAATGACTGGGGAGATGACGCCCTTGAGCTACATGGAAGAAAACAAAGCCCACCTATAATTTCTTCTGCCTTTTCTAAGGTTCACCACAACTTCCAGTTTCCATAAATAAGGATCCGGGATTACCTGTCACTGTTTCAGTCAGAGACAGAGATGGAAAGCTTATTCTAAAGCATAAAACAGAAGAAAATAGTGTTTTGGTTACGTCCATACTGCTTTAAAAAAAACTCAGTGAGAATCAAGCAAGTTATACATCCTTGACTATACAAAAAGCAGGAGATTTACAATGAAAGTGGGGAATTGATTAGCACAGTTTTCAGTGGTCATAGTCATAATAAGGTGACAAAAGAAGTCAGTGAAAATAGGGAATTACCTATACCTAAATCATCCCATGAAGCTTCATTTGTTTGTCTAAGTCAGGGAAGCTTCCCGTCTGGCCTTTCCAAACCCCAACTCCACCTCTTAACCCCCCTCCCCTGAGTCTTCATGCAGGCATTGTTTACCTAAATGGGGATGCTGCCTGTCTGGAAGCTCCCCAAGTTAGAACGTTTCTGATAGAATTTAAATTCTTTTCTACAAGGGAGAGAGCTGCTAAATTTTGTGTTTCTAACAAAGCAAGCTTAAAACACATCATACTTCTGGTAACTCTTTCACCCCTCCCCGCCTGCTTCACCCTCATCCTCCCAGAAGATCTTTGGCCTCACATTTTCCACCAATCCTCTGAATTCAGCTCTGCTGCCTTCAGAAGAAGTGAGAAGTTATCTTCAGGAGCCTCCGTCACTCACTGACCATGACTTTGACCTGGCAATTTACTAGCGGTGGTTGCTCAGTGATAGAGTCTGACTGCCAGCCGGCACACTTCATACCCAGCCACTGCCCCTCTCTCCACGGAGGGCTGCTTGGTGCTGGATGCGGCACAGGTTTGAGTGGAGCTTTCCCATAAAGGTGGGTTCAGAAGAAAGGCCCGACTGCCTGCTAGCCCCCAATCAGCCAGGGAACCCCGTGTGACCACAACTGCCAGATCCCACTGTACATAGAGCCGGAGAAGGACCAGGCAGCGTGTGATTCCAGGGTGTGGGGAGGCCTTGCTTGATGGCACCAACACGAGTGTATCATCATTGGCCCCTGACTTAGAGCGTTACTAGGACTTGGAGAGTTAAGCGGTGCTTACCAGACACGGGGGTGTTGTCTTCCACCCCTGCAGGTATGAAGCAAGGCTTTATGAAAACTGGTGCCAGACTGTCTCTGAGAAGTCACAGTACAATCTTTCCCGGCCGCTTCTGAAACGAGACCCAGAGACGAAGCAGATCACTGTCAACTTTAACCCACAGGTACAGAGAGTGGCAGGGCCTGCTTTTCCAATGACTGAAGCATTTTGTCCTTTGAAAAAATATTTTAAAGACTATATGACAGGTTATGACAATGAATTTGTAAGTTGAACATCTCTCATTCGATGAATTCTGGGGTAGAGGGCATCTACACGTTGTCTGTATTCATATTCTTCTCCAAAGTGAGCATAATCCACTGTCAAGAGCAGATTTCAACTTACAGTGCCCCCATCTGATATTTCCTGTAAAATCTTACAGGACCAGACAGTTTCCTCTTTCTTCCTCAGTGCAGCTGGTAGTTTTGAACCATCGACATTACCAACGGCACCACTAAGACTCCTTCAGGTGAGGATTAGCCAGTATATGTGCTTTCATTGTCCGTAGCCAGAAAGTTGCAAAGTGCTACTGTCTACTTACTATGAAACCCAGTCCACTGGGTCCGCCTGGAGCATATATTAATTGCAAACACCATGCACTTGATACTGGAGGGGCACAGAAATATGTATCGGACTGGGGTTCTGCCCTTCAGGAACCCATAATCTAGCTAGGGAGGTAGAACATAAACATGTGAATATCTGTCTTTATTAGGTCGCCCTGGAATCTCTGTTGACCCATGGTGAGCCCATGGATAATAGGATGATGTGTTTCCTAGTGCCACCCCATCTTCCTCATCATGGGCATGCTTGAGTCTATTGTTGCCCTCCCACACAGAGGGCCTCATTCCGGAATTTAATTGTTGTAGTCTATGAGGTCTATATTGGCTACATTCCAGACATAGATCATCTGTCATGCTTGCCTGGTTTTAGGCTGGAAGCTCTGCCAGAGCCTGTCCACCATGGTTGATGCGACGAGTATTTCAAATACGCTCATGACAGCCATAGCAAGTTAGCCCACCACAGTACAACAGATTGACAGATGAACGGTAGCGTTCTTAGATAGCACTAGATAAATCCCCCCAAAATGATTTCACTAATAGTCTCTAAATCAGTGGTTCTCAACCTGTGGGTCGTGATCCTTTTAGGGTTTGAATGACCCTTTCAGAAGGGTCCCCTAAGACCAGCAGAAAACACATATTTCCAATGATCTTAGGAACCGAGACACAGCTCCTCCATCTGTCTCCAGGCAGGTTTGCCCACATGCAGATACACCCACATATGAGTACCCGACCTTAAGACTGTCACCATGCTACATCATGCTTCCGGACAAAACTTCATTTATTTGTAATTAGAAACAGATATTTCACAATATGTAATTACATATTGTTTTTGTGATTAATCACTATGCTTTAATTATGTTCAATTTGTAACAATGAAAATACATGGTGCAATTAGATATTTACACGATGATTCATAACAGTAGCAAGCGGCGACTCTCAGGAGCAGCACTGGGTAGCGCATATGACCACCAGAGAGGCAATGATGCCCACAAGATAATAATAATAATAATAATTATTATTATTATTTTATAGTTGGGGGTCACCAGAACTTGAGGAACTGTATTAAAGTGTTGCAGCATTAAGAAGGATGAGAATGGGTGATTGTACTCCTCTGCAGATATCTTTGGCTATTGTGAATGTAATGGGGTGATGCTGACACATTGTAAAAACCAAGCATCCTGTTACACTTCACACAATGCACAGGATAAAAGATTATTCAATCCCAAATATCAACGATGTCCACGTTGAGAAATCCTGTCCTGAGTGGGGTGGGGGCACTCACATTGGTGAAAGATGAAGGTGGAGTGCACTGTGAAGCTTAATGCTGAGAAAATGATGAACAGATGAGATCATTTGTCAGAAAAAAAAAGATTGGTCACACTGAGTTAAAAGTAGTTACCAACTTCTGCTCTGGTGGCATGTTCTCCAGGAATGTACTGCGCAACTTAGTTGGAAATGAGGATGGCTAAGCTATCAGTGACAGCATACTGGTCCCAATTGCAAAAAAAATGGCACTCAGAATAGCATATCATTCGGCTCACCAGAAATTAAAGATTGCAAAGGGAGTTGGAGAGTCTGCCTCTTGTCTTTGGCCTGGCAAGGATCTCCCTTTGACACAATAGAATAATTCAATAGTACACACTGTGGCAACATGAGCGAGGTGCTGGACTGTTAACCACAACACCAGGGGTTCAAAGGGATTAGTCATTCTGCAGGAGAAAGGTGAGGCTGTCTGCTTCCCTAAAAATTCAGTCTTGGAGCCCACTTTAGGGTTGTTTGAATCAGAATCAACTCAATGACAGTGAATTTGGTTTGGATTGGGTGAGTGATATTGACAATCTGGATAATTAGAGAGAAAAGTACCAGGAATAGAAAGTGATGCAATTATAGTGATCAAGTATATACCTCAATGTGTTAGTCCGGGTAGACTAGAGAAACAAATTCATAGACACACATATGGATGTAGGGGAATGGTTTATATACAAGAGGAATGGAACGTTGAGAAAACATCCCAACCTAGTTCAGTCCAAAGTCATAAGTTCGACATTAGCCCATATGTCTGACACTAGTCTATAAGGTCTCCTTCCAACTTACGAAGCACATGCGATGACACCAGGACAATCATAGGCCAGTGGGTGCAGAGTCTTGTGTATCCAGTGGTAGTGGAAACGTCTGAGCACTTGCTGGGGTCTCCATATGGGTTCTCTGGCCCCAGAGGTTTTGCTCCATGTGGCCTCTTCTCTGGCTCCTCCATTCTCCAGGAATTGGTATCAGTCAGCATGCTGTCATCTCATCTTGTCAGTAGTTCATCATCTTGGAAACTGAGTCAAGTCTCTCTACTTTAATTGGGAAATACCGCGAGACTTCCCAGAATTCTCAGGAGAAAGCCATGCCCACACAGAGGTCTCATTGGCCATCTCCAGATTTACAAGCTAGACTCCACCCCTAGGCTTCCGATCATGAAATTGACATCAAGTACACGAACACCACACTCACCATCGGACTGTCTGGAACACTCCTGTACACACTCTGAAGAACACTTCTCCCACTGCAGATGAGTTGATTCTAACTCACAGTTACCCAGTAACACAGAGTCAAACTGCTCCATATGATTTCTGAAGGTGTCAACCTTCACAGAAGCATATTGCCTCACCTTTCTTCTGCAGTGCAGCTGGTGGCTTTGAACTGCCACCCTTTCAGTTAGCAGACCAATGCTTAACCCACTGTGTTATTGATGCTTGTAGGTTATAGGAGTATCGAGGGATAGAAATATCTGATGAGCTTGGCTGCTAACTGGAAGTTTGGAGGCTTGTGTTCACCCAGAGCCCCCTCAGAAGAAAAGCCTGGTGATCTACTACTGAAAAATCATCCACTGAAATCCCTGTGGAGCACAGTTCTACAAAAAGCAGGTCCTTGAGTTAGAGCCAGCACTATGGAAGCTGGGAGGGTACAGAGGGGGGAGGAAGGCATGAGTAATGAGGTTCAAACAAGGGGGTAAGTACCTCAGTCACAACTTGAATGTACAAATACACTGAGGTGAAGAACTACAAACACTGTGCTAATGTTACAGTGAGGACTATCACACATTTCAGCGTGAATAGAGATTTGTCTCACTGAAGCCAGGGTAACAGTTGTGTAGATTGAAATGGCTGGAATGTCAGTGCATCTAGATTATTTACTTGCGTCATTTTAAACTATTTATCCTATCATTGGGCATTTAAATGATTTTTCAGTTTTTTTACTCAATATTTCATTGACTGTACAATGCATTATTTTATTTTATTTGTATTATTATCATTATTCTATATCTTGGACAAACTAACCCAGTTACCCTGGAGTTGACCCCAACTCATGATGACCCAAGGCATGCCAGAGAAGAAGTGTGCTTCATCGGGTTTTCTACGACTGATTTCTCGGAACGAGGTCATCAGGCATTTCTTCTGGGGTGCCTATGAATGCATTGAAACCTCCAACCTTTTGGTTAACAACCAAGTGTGCTAATCATTACTCCACACAGGGACTCCTTTTATATCATCACATCTCTGAAATTCAATTGTGCTTATAATCTGTTGCACACACACAAACACACAGCCTTCCGTATGGCTTACAACTCAATGCCAAGAAGACTAAAATCCTCACACCTGGATCAATAGGTAGCACCATGATAAGTGGAGAAAAGGTTGGAGTTGTCAAAGATATTGTTTTGTTCGGATCCATAATCAATGCTCAGAGCAGAAAAGTAAGCAAATGTAGTGAAGAAAGCTGATGTTGTCTGGCTATCAAGGGGTATAGTGATCAGGGTCTTGGAGACTTGATAGTTAAGTGGCCATCTAACTGAGAAACAACAGGGCCCGCATGGAAGAAGCACACTAGGCTGTCCCAACACGAATGCTGTGGACAAAGTGAGTACATGGGCAGGAGTAGTGAAGAAAGTTGATGGTACCCAGCTATCAGGGAATGTAGAGTCTGGGGCCTTAAAAGCTTGAAGACAAACAAGCAGCTATACAGCCGAGCAGCAACCAAGCCCACATGGAAGAAGCACAGCAGCCTGGGTGATCATGAGATGTTGAGGGGTCAGCTATCAGCTATCAGGCTGAACAACTATCAGGCTGAACAGAACAAAAAACAGAACAAAAAACAGAACAAAAAATCATATCATTGTGAGTGAGGGAGAGTGCAGAGTGGGGACCCAAAGCCCATCTGTGGGCAACTGGACATCCCCTCACAGAAAGCCTGGGGAAGGGACGAGGAAGTCAAAGTGCAGTGTAGCAATGATGAAACATACAATGTTCCTTTAGTTCTTGAATACTTCCTCTCTCCTCCCTGCCCCCCATTATCATGATCCCAGTTCTACCTTACAAATCCGGCTGGCCTGGAGGATTTACAGTGGTACAGATAGGAAATGGAAAAATAGGGATTGCAGGCCAGAAGAACCCCTTAGGACTGCTAGTGAGAAGGGAAATAATGGAAGGGTAGAGGGAAGGTGGGGTAGAAAGGGAGAACAGATTGCAAGGATCTACATATGTCCTCCTCCCTGGGAGACAGACAGCAGAGAAGTGGGTGAGGGAGACATCAGATGGCATTAGGATATGACAAAATAATAATTTATATTTTATCAGGGGTTCATGGAGGATGGAGAAAGGAGGAGGGAGGGGAAAAAAGAAGAGTGGATACTAGGGGCTCAAGTGCAAAGGAAGTGTTTTGAGAATGAGGAGAGAAACAAACATACAAGAGTGCTTGACACAATGGATGGGTGTGTGGATTGTGATAAGAATTGTACCAGCCCCCAATAAAATGATTTTTCTAAGTACCATGGGCTGCTAAAAGGACAAACCGGTCTGTCTTGGAAGAAGTAAGGCCATGGTGCTCCTTGGAAGCAAGGATGACAAGATTTCCTCATCTTACCTGCTTCAGACGTGTTGTCAGGAGAGACCAGTCAAGAGAGAAGGATCTCGTGCCTGTACAGTGGAGGGGCAGTGAAGGAGCGCAAGGCCTCGACAAGGTCGATTGACAGTGGCTGCAGCAATGGATTCAGGCCTAGGAACATTGTGAGGATGACACAGCAGAACGGGCACTGCTTTGTTCTTTTGTGCCTAGGGTTGCGTGGTTAACCAGAGAAACTAATTCATAGACACTCATATGTGTATATGAAAGAGCTGTATACACAAGATGAATTGAATATTAAGAAAACATCCCAGCCCAGTCCAGATCAAACACATGCAATGATGCCAAATGCAGGACATTCACAGGCCAGTGGGTGGAAAGTCATGTGGATCCAGTGACCGACCGTGGAAGCAGCTCCGCACTAGCCAGAGTTGCTGTGTGTTCCTTCAGCTCCCAGGCTCGGGTGTAGTTCCATGTGTCTTCCAACCAGAATGTTTGTATCCAGCCTCCAATGAGCTATTTATTACCTTAGTGATTCCAAATGTGGTCATCAAGCTGGGACCTGCTTGACAGACTGAACTCCACCCCTCCACTCTTAGGTGTCAACTTGACAACAGATTATGTAATTACCAGAGTGGAATTGGGTCAGAGTCTACTTGATGGCACCTCACAATAACAAAAGCAACATGCACAAGTACATTTTTAAATCTATAATTTAATGAGCCACATTTTTCTTTTTCCTTAGCAATACATAAAGTAATAGTGGATTTTACAATGGCTGGCATTGTTAATTGGATAAAATATGGTATAAATCATGCTAAGTAAACATAGTTAGTTATGTTATCATAGCTCTTCTCAGTTATTTCTCGAGGATAAATGCCTAGAGATGGAATGGCAAGTTAAAAGGTCTTCCCATCTTGAGATTTTTCATTGTTTTATCAGCTTTTGCTTTAGGAAGGTGAAATCCAGTCATTCTGTCAGAAGATAAGATATTGTTCATTTTTTCAGGTCATCTCCACTTGACACAGCAGCAGAAATAAGTCTGAATGTTCTTTTCCATGTGCGTTGAGCTTCTTCAGGGTTTCTTGACCATTTGTTTTTCTTTTTTGAATCACTTTGTCCTCTTCACACTTGCTTTAGAAGACACTTTCATCTCTTATGTTTTTGTTAGAATATATCTGAGTTACTTTTCAGATAATAAGGAAACTAGAAATATCTTCACCTATTTAGGCTTGTCTCTCTTTTTATAATGTTTGTGATGGCTGCATGCATTCACTTTGTTAGTTTTTCTTTTATGTACATCTTTGCAATCTAGCTCTTTGTAGTTTAATGCTGGAAAACGTCTTTTCTACCTCAATAGCTTACCAGTCCCAAACCAAACTCACTGCCATCAAGATCCAGACTCATCGCCATTCTATAAGTCGGGCTCATATTTCCCTGTCAGTTTATGGGAGTAGAAAGCCTCCTCTGGCTCTTGCAGAGCAGCTGGTGGTTTTGAATCGCTGATCTTGTGTTTAGGAACCCAGTGTGTAACCACTATGCCAGCAGCATTCCTAGATGTTAGGGGCCATGGAGTCGGCTTCGAGTCACAGCTCCTGTGTGCCCGGCCCTGCACCATCCTCCACATTGTTCTTATGCCCGAGTCCATTGTTGCACCACCATGTTCGCAATCTCCCTCCTTGAAACAGTCTCTTCTTTTCCACTCACATTGACGCCCACCAACTATGGCTCTCTGTGCCCTCCCTTAGAAGTCATATAAGCTCAAAAAGGCATCTCATGAATCATGTAGGCCAGACCAGATGGTCCTCTTACCATACCCCCAGGAGGAACTGGCAGGGTCAGCAGGAGCCCATCATTTCATGAGCCTCATGCCAGAGATTATAGAAGACAGTCCTTCTCTACCCATGGTCCTGCTTTCGCTGTGCATTCCCTGGCATTCCTTCTTGTGCTCTTTGCTCTGATTTACAGAGTCTGTCAGCCTTGCTGGTTCTGAGTCATCTTCCCTCTGCTTCCTATGCTAATGTTCCTTCCCTGCATTTTGATTTAAGGAACTTGCAAGAGCAGGCGTTGGAAGAGACCTAGACATACTTTGGGGCCCCATTGGGCTTTTCCGGTCATTAGCCAGTATTGCAGCTTGCCACTGTCGCTAAACTACAGCCATTTGTGTTGACTCTTTTCTCCAGCTGATTTCAGTGTTGAAAGAAATGAGCTATCTTGAGCCCAGACAGATGAAGTGCATCCCGGAGACAGCAGCAGCCATGTTCTTCTCCAGGGAATTCTATCGGCAACTTGTGGCTAATTTGGAGTTGATGGCAAATTGGTACAACAAGGTTATAAGAACTCTGCTAGAGGTGGAATTTCCACTGGTGGAGGGTGAGCTGCACAATATTGATCGCCACTTGAGAGCTGCAGAGGAGACACTCAACTGGAAAACAGAAGGTAACAGGATTTTGCCTGGATTTGGGGATAGTGTGTGAAGGACTTAATAAAGTTGCTAAGAACAAAGCTCAACCTGTTTGAACGAGAATAGCCATCCTAGAATAAGAGAAGGAAAGTGGAGCCAGAGCAGGGGCTTTCAATGAACAGGTTTTATTGAAGTGAACAACATGTGGTGTTTAAACTGGGATGAGAGTAAAGGGGGCAGAGTGAGGGAATCCTGGAAGACAGAGTGGAGAGAGAATGGCCAAAAGTAAGTCAGGAGAAAGGGAGAGACACAGGAATGTGGAGCCATGTGAGAAGGTGGAGGAAGAGAGAGGCCAAACAAAGAAATTCACTGTTAATAAACCTTGGGGACAGAAATAAATTATTATGTCTAAAAGGAGTCCGTGCTGCCCGCCATTGGCTATGGCTTCAGAACAGTGAAGAGAGGGGGGAAGGACTCTGTGAGAGGTGAGCTGTCACATTGCACTTGGCAGCAGGGACAGAAAAGGGGTTAGAAATACTGGCTAAGGCTGAAATGGACCTGATGCAATCAACCCACCAATCACTATAGAGTTGATGTCCACTCTGGCCAATGCCACGTGAGTCATCATGGAACTGTGCCTTTAGAGGTTTTTAATGGCTGTTTTTTCTGGATGGACTAGAGTCACCAGCCTTACAGTTGGTAGCAAGCCCATTAGTGATACCTCATGTTACCCTCTGGTAATCTGATTTGACCTTGAAACCCATGTTTATCCTCTCCTTGAACCTGTATGCACAGTAGAGAAAGGCAGGGAGAGTTGACCCGCCTTTCTTCCTTCTCCTTGGGTTTGATGTACAGATTTAGCAAACTTTGCTGCTTTGTGCTTTATGAAGCTGAGCTTGCAAATGATCCCCACTGTCTTCAACATCTATTGTACCCTTGGCAAATGAAGCCTTTTATTATTTTATCATTATTATCGTGTTTTCTTAGCTGGATTTAAAATATCTTAAGATAAAGAACCGTGACTTTGTTACCTCCCTTGTGAAGTCCTGGTGGTATAATGGTTATGCACTGGATGCTACACATAAGATCAGCAGTTTGAAAGAATCAGTTACCGTGGGAAAAAGGTGAGGCTTTCTGATCCCCTAAGGATGTATAGTCTCAGAAACCCACAGGGACCATTCTCCTCTGTCCTTTAAGGTTGTTATAAACCAGAGTTTATTTGATGGTTTTCTTTTATCTTCCAATTCAATTGTCTACTCTTTAGCTGACTGGTCTACACAGGACACTGGGAAGCATTATTGGGAGAATATGAGGCATTTATGGGACTTGTCTGTTTGGACAAAGCCAAATCATAGAGCTCTGGTGGTGTAGTGTGTAAGCATTGGACTATATATCACCTGCATGGTCAGCAGTTCAAAACTACCAACAACTCTGAGGGACAAACACTGGACTTTCTACTCTAGTAACCAGGTACAGTCTCAAAAACCCAAAGGGGCTCACTGTGAGTGAGCGTCGACTCCATGGTAGTCATAAATAAATCATAACACAAGCAACAATAGAAATCCACCAGCCAAATCAAGGCAAACCCACCTCTACTGAGTTGAGTTCATTTTGACCCATTCTGACCCAATAGAAGAGAATAGAACAATTTCTTGTGGTTTCTGAGGTTTCCAATCTTCACAGAAGTAGACTGCCTCACATTTCTCCAATGGAGTCGCTGATCAACAGATCAACCCACTTAACCCACTACACCACTAAGGAACCTTGTTAACAAAGTAACCCATCATAGATTGAAAAGTAAAATGATAAGTCACAGGAAGAAGGAGATCCCTTTGAATTAGGATTCTAAGAAGAGCTGGAAGAGGTCAAAATCAACTTCTAGAAGCCTTTGAAGGATACATAAAACAAATTAGAACTTTATATTCCCAATGCAGGAAGAAGTGACACTTCTACCACTTAACAGCTGTAGGAGCCCTAGTGGTGTCGTGATTACTCGTTGGGCTGCTAACTGCAAGGTCAGCAGTTAGAGAGCAGTAGCTACTCATAGGGACAAAAATGGGGCTTTCCACTCTCATTAAGAGATACAGTCTTGGGGCTGAGCCCTGGTGGTATAGTGGTTGTGTGCAGGACTGCAGCCCACTGAGTTAGCAGTTCAAATCCAGCAGCAGCTCTCCAGGAGCAAGGCTGGGCCTCCTACTCCCACCAGAGGGTAGTGATGCCCCAAAACAAGAGTTACAGTCTCAGAAGGTCACAGGTGCAATTCAACCCTGTCTTATAGGGTTGCTGTGAGTCGGCATAATCAACAATGAGTTTGGTTTACACACTGAAAGTGTTAAACTCAAATGTCAAAGATAGTCATCAAGCTGCACTGGTGTTTTGTATGTAAAACTGCATACCCCAGTTCCTGCTTCACCTTTTGTGTGTTTAGTGGGTAAAACTTAACCCTTTATTTCTCTTATGTATAATAAAGGTCATGGTAAGGATTGACTACTTGACACGATGAAAAGGTTTCATTGTTAAATTTTCAAAAAACTCCAAAGTATTAGCTACCTGCCTTTCAAAGCAACTCGTCTGTTAGTTCTAAAAAAAACTCAATGCTCTTGAGTTGACTTTGACTCAGAACTACCCTAATGAAAACAGAACTGCCCCTGTGAGTTTCTGAGACTCATTCACTATGGAAATAGAAAGTTGTGAGTCTTCCTCCTGCTAATGTAAGCTATTTAAATTATCATTCTTCTTTGGTGCAGGTATTTGGGATTATGTCATCCAAGTCACCCACAGTATTCGTGATCTTGAACAAAGAATTCAGAAAACTAAAGACAATGTGGAAGAGATTCAAGGAATCATGAAAACATGGTTATTTCCACTATTTAAGAGAAAAGATGGGAAAAAGGAATGCCTTCTCTCTCTTGATGATCAGCATGATCGAATGGAAAAATATTACAACCTCATCAAAGATTCTGGGCTTAAGATACATGCACTTGTTAAGGTAAACACTTCTTCTTAGACCATGAATATAGGGAAGGCAACAAGAAGCATCTTTGGTTGTAAGTGAAAATACCAATAGTTACTCTGTGCTGCAGCCAGGGACAGAAGGTGAACACCAATAGAAAAAAACACAGAAGAGAACAGATCATTGGTGTTGGGTTTGCCATGTTTATCTTTACTTGTATAACGCCCCCTTAGGCTTTTCTGAGCTGTTATCTCACAGATAACATATTTCCAGGACTTCTTCTCAGAGAGCTAGAGGGTGGGCTCAAATTTCCAACCCATTTATTAACAACTAGGAGATTAACAGGTAGGTGACACAAAGACCCCTAAAAACAATAGATTTCTGAATGAAAAATCATATTCTAGTAGTACTTTCTTAAAGGGGATCTCTCTTCATTGTCACATCATTTCAATCCAACCCCAAGTCCCCCAAGTAGATAGAAGAGAAGGCCAAGGACAGATTATCTACTGAACCACCTGCCTCCATCTTCCACTTTCCCACACCACTAGTGTGGCCTTCAGGCCTCAGCTTCATAGTCCATCCTGGAAGTTCGCTGGTTTCCCTCATGGGAAAAACAAGTGTCAAGTGCTACACTTAATGCAGTGGGGCTCTTCCCTGTCACCAAAGGCTAACATCTCGTTGTAAGAAAAGAAAAAGGGTACACAAGGGGAGACATCTGGCAGTGTAAGATATGACAAAACAATAATAATTTATAAAACATCAAGGATTAGTGAGGGAGGGGGAGCAGAGTGGGAGGGAGAAAGATGCAAAGCTGATGTCAAGGGCTGAAGTAGAAAAGCAAATGGTTTGAGAATGATGAGAACAGCAGGCATGTGAAGGTGGCTGGCACAGTATATGTACATATGGATTGTGATAAGCGATGTACGAGCCCCCAGTAAAATGATTAAAAATAAAAGAGAAAAGAAAGAGGCTATTTACAACCACTAACTGTATAGACCCTACTGAAGTCACCAGAGGGCACCATCTCAGACCTGGGGCATCAGTGGCAAGCATTCCCTGTAGTTTGAAGAATGAGAATAATGGTGAGCCTTGAGCATTACTGAGGACCTAGTTCCAGATCCAAAAGTTCAGTAGGCCTTGTGCCAGTTCTAGATATTCATCCATCCCTCCATCCATCATCCATCAGTTGCGTTTCAAACACTGTCCTTGCCAGTATAGTGAATGCCATGCAAATAGAGATGTAGTGGTGGTAGTGTTGTATTGAGTTGAATGCCACTTCTACTTTTAAGTGAAAGAAAATAAAGAAGCAAGAAATTACTTAAAAGTTTTTATTTGTTTATTTTAACAAATCATTTTTGAGGGCTGATATAACAATCCATATATCGATTGTATCAAGCACATTTGTACATATGCTGTCATCATCATTGCCAAAAACTTTCTTTCTACTTGAACCCTTGCTATCAGCCGCTTGTTTTTCCCTCCCTCTTCTACCCTTCCACCCCTCTATTGAACCCTGGATAATTTATAAATTATTTTAGTTTTTATATACTTGCTGCCTCTGTTCACCCATGTTTATGCTAAATTTATGAGTCTATGTAATGAAAAATTCTCAGAACTATGCAATGGAAATTGGGAATGGAAGAAAATTTAGAGAATTTAATTGCCTAATCAATGAGACAAATACAAAGACCTAAGAGGGGGAAAAATTACAGCTGTTTAGTTGTCCAGAGGTCAATCAGAAAATGAGCAAAAATAGCTTTAAATTAGATTATGGTCACAAATATTGCTCTAAGAGTTCAGACATTTTAGTAATAACGCTCATCCCAATGTATTTGTAGTAACTCATTTATTTAGTATCATATGCTAAGCACCATTCTAAGCACTATATGTGTTTACTTAATCCTAGTGAAAAACCTAAACACATTCACTCGCCTGGCTGATAAAGAAAGCAAGCTGCAGAAGGTGAAATTAATTGTCCAAAGTTCCATTCATTTCATAAAGACAGTACATGCTCAGTTTAGAAGAAGAAGGCCCTGACGAGGTGGATTGACACAGTGGCCGCATGCAGCAGTCAGCTCTAACATAAGAACACCCTGAGAAGGGTGCAGGACCAGGCAAGGAACTTCTGTTGTATGTGGGGTCGCTGAGAGTCAGAACCAACTCAAGGGCACTTTAACAACAGCAGCATACTCGTGATTTTCTGTGCCCTAGACAGCCAGAACCAAACCTGCTGCCCTGGAGTCCGTGCTGCTCCCTAGCCACCCCCGTGGGTTGCTGAGACTGTTCACTGTTCCCAGATGGGCGTAGGAAGCCAGTCTTTCTCCCGAGGAAGAGGTGCTGGTGGCTTCGAACTGCTCATCCTGCAGATTCCAGCCCAATGCATATCCACGATACCCGTAGGACTCCCTGTGTCTCTAGACAACATTGTGTGATTCCACATACAACATATAATCACATGGATATACTATGGTATGTCTAAGTTATCCCATTATTGGATACTTCAGCACAGCTTGTCATTTATTTATTAAAAGTGGAATATAAAAAATGTACTGCCCATTGTGCCATCCATTGGCACAATGGATGGATGTGTGGAATGTGATGAGAGTTGTATGAGCCCCCAATAAAATGATTTATTTAAAAAATAAAATGCACAGCCATTAAGTTGATTTCAACTCCTAGCTTCCTTGGAGAATAGGGTAGAACTTTCCAGAGGGTTTCTGAAATTGTGGGAGTAGAAAGTCGCCTCTTTCTCCCAAAAGTGGAATCCAGTATTCAGATATTAATTGTATCTATAGGTTAATGGATTTTGAAAAAAATACATTCACATAACTACCACAATGATTGAAATGCAGAATGCTTTAGAAAGTTACCCTGTGTAACTTTCCATTTGTGTCTCCCCATCTGACAACCAGGACCCTTCCTTTAAGTTAGAGAATTCTCAAGTTTCTGAGACACATTTTGTATAAGAAGATGAGGAGCGACGTTCTGTGGAAAGTCATAATAATTAACATGATTGGGGGTGAATGAATAAAACAAAATTCACCACCCTGGAGTCAATGCTAACTCAAAGTGACCCTCTGTGGGTTTCAGAGACTGTAATTGTTTACTGGACTAGAAAGTCCCACCTTTCTCTCTAGAAGCTCTTGGTGGCTTCAAACTGCTGACTATATAGATCTCAGCTCAACTCATAACCATTCCACAACCCAGCTCCTCATGGGTAAGTGAGATGTCTAAATTTCCCACAACTGAGTATGGATCGGCTTTCTCTCTTTAAGGCCCAACTTTTGTTACCCTGCAGATACTCCAGCAGGTTAGGAACTGTATTCTAAAATAGAGGAGAGATGGGTGAGAATCAGAGAGGAATCAAGTGCTTTTGTTTGTGCGACTATGAGTTTTAAAATCACACTCGATGTGATCAATGCTTTTACCCTAAAAATCAAACATATTGCTGTGAAGTTGATTCCTCCTCGGTGACCCTACAGGAGAGAAGGGAACAGCTTTTGAGAATAGGGCTTCTGAAGCTACAAAGATGAGTTTATGGAACCTTTCTCCCAGGGAGCTGCAGGTGGGTTCAACCCCCCCAGCCACTTGGTTAGCAGTCCAACACTCAACATATTGGGCTAATACTAAAAGTAAATAAGACACACCAGCTCACCTTTGAGGATTACACTGGAAATTCTTTACTTTCTAAAACCTCCTGATTGTTAGAGGTCTTGAATCAGCTATTCTGTTACCCTTTGTCTTCTTCTCTCTCTAGAGCATCTTCCTTCATACTATATCAGCCAGCTCTTATGAAGCACAGAACATCGAGTCCATCAACATCAGGGGGAAAATTCCTTTTTTCCTCCACTGGAAATGAGTTTTTATTTATCTAATTGATTTTTTTAAATTAAAAGATCATTTGGAGGAGGGGTGTGCATCATTGCCCTTTGGTGGCTGTAGGAGCTACTCAGCGCCTCTGCTGGATTTGAACCACCAAACCCGCAGGCCGCAGTCCCGCACTTGTGCCACCAGTGCTCAGCCCTAAAAGATCATTTTATTAGGGACTTTTATAGCTCTTATAACAATCCATCAATTCTATCAAGCATATTTGTACATATGTTGCCATCACTATTTTCTAAATGTTTGCTTTCTATTGAGCCATTAGCATCACCTACTCCTCTTTAAAATCATTCCTCTTTAAGAAATTGGCTGACCCCAATATCTTCCTCACGGACAGGATGGGACCACATAGTCCCTACCTGGAATGTATTTGTATTTCTTTCCATCATTGGTTATCTCCATTCATGCAGAGTGTTTTGATATACCCGTATATGTTAGGCTGGTTGACTAGAGAAACAAATCCAGGGACACTCATCTATGTGTAAGAGAGAGCTTTATATCAAGAAGTTATTATAAACCAAGACACTATCCCGACCCACTCCAGATTACATCTTTTTGTTTGGTTGTTTTTTTTTGGGGGGGGGCATCACTGCCCTCTGGTGGTGGGAGTAGGAGGCCCAGCCTTGCTGCTGGATTTAAACCTCCAACCCAGTGGGTCGCAGTCCTGAGCACAACCACTACACCACCGGGCCTCAGCCCAGGTTACATCTTTAAGTCTGATACTACTCCCTAAGTCTGATACGAGTCCATAAGTCCCTCTTCAAACTCACCCAGCCACATGCAATGATGCATGAGGCAGAAAAATCACAAGCTGGTTGGTGCAAAGTCTTGTATATCCAATGGCAGTGGATACATCTCCAGGGATCTGGGTACCATCATTGTGGCTTGTCAACAGGAAGGTGAAGCAGAGAGAAAGACATGGGGGAGATTCCCAGGTCCCTCCTTTTAAAAAGGTCACACTCATAATGAGGTACCAGCAGGCTGTGATCTGATTGATAGGCTAAACTCAACCCTTTTATTAATCTATCAAGTTGACACAAGATGATGTAATATACACTGTAGAAGTCAGTTCTTTAGGACAATGCTTTCATTCTGCCCTCTTCATGTTGCTTTCCTTCCGTTTGCATCCTTTCTTCTCTCTTTTGTAGGAAAACCTGAGTCTGTTTTCAGCTGACCCCACATCCCATGTCTGGAAGACTTATGTTAACTACATTGATGCTATGCTGTTGGATGGTTTCTCTCTGGCAATTGAATGCTCCCTCAAACATCTTCTGGAAAATACTGGTACTGACTACCATATGGATGTGGGTTATTATTGGGAAGATAACAACCCTACTATCTGTTATGTGAAATGGAGTTTTCCCTGATTTCCTCCAAAATGCTGTATAAAAGAGGATATTTTGTATACTATACACACTAAAATAGAGATGGTGTTGACTTGGAAAAAAAGGTGGTCAACCAGGACTTAAGATAATAAAAATCATGTAAGGTTACATCTTGGTCTCCGAACCACAAGGTCAGAAGTTCAAAACCAGACCAGCAGTCGTTCCTCAATGAGAAAAAAAGATGAGTCAATCTATACCCACAAGGCAATTGCACTATTAAAAATCCACACAGGCAGTTCTGCCCAGTCCTATAGAATTGCTATGAGTTGAATTGACTTAATGACTCAACTCAACTCAAGAATTGACAGGAAGCACAGTGAGTAATAGAAGCTTCTTCTGAACTGGGCTCAACTCACTGTGAGAGGAACATTCTGTATCTTTAGATACCATGCATTTCATATCTTGAGAACACAAAGAAGTTTGTGGTAGCCAGGTTAAGTGGAAGAAATCAAAATGTGCTTGTAGATGAAACATCATGAGACAAGAAGCATAGGAAGAAATTACTTTAGGAGGAAAGGAGTGTTGAAAAAGGGAACAGGAATTTCTTGAAGCTGTAAAAAGATAACTGAGGGTATTGATTTTTGGTGACTAAACCAGGATAAGGTGTACAGAGTGAAAGGTATTAAGCTATTCTTACTGGTCACCGTGAAGTCATGGCGGATCCCTGCATAAAGGGATGGGGCCATTGTGATCCACAGAGTTGTCATTAGCTAAATATTTGAAAGGAGATCACCATGACTATCTATCTTCTATTTCGTCTGCTTTAGTCTAAAATCTCCAGACACCTCTTCAACAGCATACAAGAGCAGCATACAAACGTCCACTGATAAGCAGGGGTGGTGGGTTGCTTGAGAGTCACTGGCCAGGTTCCCTCCCTGGACGGTGACCATTCTACTGCCTAACCATCTCTGAACCACTTTGCCTATTACCCTCCCCCTCAAGACATACTAAGGGCTAATCTTCAGGACTTACAGATAAATTAAATGTTCACATTCTAGTACATGCTGAAGAATTAGGCAAGGCCATATTGAAGATATGATTGGTTGCTGCTCTGACAATTTTGATCCATAGAGCTTTAATTGACTGATTAAAAAATATTTCATCAAACTACTCTTAGTCCTCTTAATATGGAAGCTCTGTTAAAACCTGTTTAGTGTTTTAGCAACACACAAGCCTCCACTGAGAGATGAATGGGTGCTTGAGGCCCACTGGATGGGGATTGATCACAGGCTTTCTGCGTGGAAGGCAAGAATTCCCCCCACTAAAAGGCCAGTATCTATTAAATTTAAAAAACAAACCTACTGCTATCTAGTCAATGCTGACCCACAGCACCATGCTGTGGGTTTCCCAGGTTGTTGTTTATGGGAGTAGGAAACCCAGTCTTTCTCCTGCAGATCTGCTGGTGGTTTTGAACTGCTGACCACGCCGATTGAGGTAACCTTACGGGAATGCAAATTTACAAAAAGACACACTACTAATGTTAGGTGTCATTGAGTTTGGTTCATATTCATAGATACCCTGTTTACAACGCAGCAAACCACTGCCCAGTCCTGTATCCTCATCACAATTGTTCTGATGTTTGAATCCATAAATGCAATCACTGTGAAAAATCCATATTCTTGAAGGTCTCTGTTTTTTTAACTGCCCCTGCACAGTACCAAGCATGATGCCCTTCTCCAAGGGCTGGTCTCTCCTGACAACAGTTATAATAGGATTGAAAAAGCATAGTAAAACTGGGTCATAATGCTTTACATATGTACCCATGACATACTGCATTATTATATACAAAGGAACTTCAAAATGTGTATGGGACAACTCTGAGATTATATGGAAGAGCTGGTCCTCAGCTACCACTCCCAACTGTTCTGTAAAGGGTCACACTAGAAGCTCTTGGGTAGTGTGGAGTGAAAATGTGAAACAGAACCCCAAATCATGAAAGAGGTCAGGTTTGTTAGTCAGAGATAGACATGTCTCAAACCAAATTCACCCCTGTGATACAATAACCCCACATTTTACATAAAAAGGTAGTATTCACCCAAAGTTTAGCAGATAAAGAATGTAGGAGGAGTGGAAACAGGAAACACAGATAAGTGATGATATATTGAAGGGTGAATGATGGATTGATCCAAAATGTATGGATTATTGAATACAAACCTGATGACCTGCTTTGTAAGTCTTCACCTAATTTATGATAAAAATGTAAAGTATAAGAAAATCAGATCAGCAACAACAAAACATCATGGGAAGCTTCTGTTGTCTTTTAATTCCAATTCCCCACAAACTTTTTAAAGACCCTTACAGAGTTTATATTTGTACATTCATAGATAGGGTGACATATAGTTTACTTGATTTAAAGACTTTTCAGCAATAGTTAACTTCTTGAAAAATATTTGTCCTGTGTGCTGACAGGAGACCCTACTCCTGACGTTAGATGCAACACCACCCTAAAGAGCAAACAGAGCAGACGGTCCTGATTTCCAAACAGTGGTAAATCATCTCAAGAGTTAGCAAGGGAAGAGCATTTGGGGTTCAGTGGCTGGGGTTGAACCTAAACAAGATTTGAATTCCAAGAAATGGCAAGGAAATCCATTTGAACTGTGGCTTGCCCAGAGATGAGCAGCAGAGAAGGGTGAAAAGGAGAGAGGCAGTGAGGCTGCACAGGCTCTGACAGTGTCACAGTGACGATCTCCATAGCCGTTGAACCTCTGGCCATGCCAGTCTTGGTGCCTTCCTCTCTGTATGCCCAGTCAAGTCTTTCTGACACCTTCTTGTGCAAGTGTGGTATCTGGCCCCAGGCCCTTTCCTAATTTGTTTGACTCCATGTCTGATTTATTTCCTTGAGTTGTACTTGATGTCTTAAAATCCTGCCTCACCTGCTTCCTCTGCTTTCAAAATACCCTCCCCTACCCTTCCATTTTGATGACTCCTTCATGGGTTGTGGTTCTTGGCCACAGGCATGATTTCATCTGTGGGAGCAAAGAGAGACCGCTTAAAGGAGGGCGCACCTGCTTTCTTAAGAGCCCACTCAGAAAAGCCCACATCCTCCTTACCACATTTCACTGGCAGTGGAACTACGTGTCCCTGCATAACTGAAAGAAACATGAAAATCCACTCTAACTCACGGTGCACCTCATGGGTGTCAAGAGTTGGACTGTGCTCTGTGGGGTTTCCAATGGCTGCTTTTTGAAGCAGAATGCCAACCCTTCTTTTCAGGGTGACCCTGGATGGATTGGATTTCTAACCTTTTGTTGGCAGCCACATGTACAAACTATGAGCACCTCATCAAGACTCTAGCTAGCAGGGCTGGAAAATCCAGTCACATCCTCACTATTAACTGAATTTCTAGGGAAGAAGAGGGGAGAAAGTTCCATTGTCTAGTCTCTGCCACCCACAATCTCCAGCACATAATATTCTCCTAAACATTTCTACATTCAAATGTAAGGACAAGTTATAACAAATGGTTGGTAGTAAAAGTTTAAGCATTATTTCTTACTTGGAACATCTTGCACCATGCATTTTGAACTACATTTAACAAAGCAAGTCAAGTCTAGCAAATGCTTAGAGATTTGTCAGTTATTTATGTTGCTTTTAAATCTTTCATCACTACTGAAATACAGAATTAATTAAAATAAGTCCTGTTGTTGTAGAATAAGAACAGAATTGTTAGGATGGGATCGCCTTGTTTCTCCTGTAGAAACAACCATGAGGGAGCCCTCAGGGTGCCCCGGTTGAGCACTCTGTTGTTCACCAAGAGGTTGGCGATTCGAACCCTCCAAATCTACTGTGAGTTTGACCACAGAGGACAGGGCCGAACTGCCCCAAGGGCTCCCAAGGTGGTCACTCTTTAAGAGAGCTGACTGGCATATCTTTCTCCCACAAGTCTTATAGATTCAACAGTCAACCTTTCAGTTAGCAGCCAGGCATTTCACCACTACACCACCTTGGAAGCCCTATAAGCCAATGCTGCTTTGCCCTATTGGGTCACTGTAAACCTGAGTTGATCTGGTCGCAGTGTTTGTGGCTATATTGCAAGCACACTCCCATTCACCTAGTGGTTGCCCGTGGATTTGCATGGGTTGTGATGAGGAAGACTCCAGTCGGTCCTAAAAAGCTGGCTTTAAGAGGTAACCTCTTCTCAGCCAGAAGTAGTTCTACTCCCGGCTGCCATTTGGGAGTGTGGAAAGGGGCTGGCGTGGGTTGTTGAGGGGCAGGTAAACGGGTCCTGAGGACGAGGAGAATATACTTGCTATAACCCTCAGCTCATCCACAACCATTGGCTGACCTAAAATGCCAGTGGTACCTTGACTGAGAAGCAAAACAAGGCAGGAGGCCTTACCTTTTCTTGGGTGTCAGGAAGTGGTGCCAGTGCACTTTCCTGTACCCAAACAGCTTAGCTCAAGGAAAGAGTTTCTCTGGGTGGTTTTACCACATTTCACTTTGCCTCTTTTGACTATTTTTTGCCCTGGTTCTTTTTACTTATTTTTCAGAAAATAAGGTTGGAGCTACTCCAATATTTGAAACACAACTGAGTTTGGCTGTCCCAGAATTAGTTTTCTTCCCCTCGCTGGAGCCTGGGGTGAAAGGAGGCTTTTATGACCTTGTTGACGGTCTTCTAGAGAACATTTTTAGAATTTCATCTCTGGTGCCACGACTCTCTCCACAAAACCCCGCTCCTCACTATCAGGTACTGGATCCTGCATCTTTCTTCCCACCTAGAGGCTCTGAACCTTTATGCCAAACATAGGTGTAATCCCTCTTGCTGTCCTATTGCCCCACCAGGCCGATATGGAGGGCCAAGCTGAGCTGGCAAGCATGAGGAGCATGCTCATGGAGAGGGTCCAGAACATGATGGCCTTGTGCTGTGGCTACCGGAACACCTTCAGCCAGTACTCCTACCTCTATGTGGAGGACCGGAAGGAGGTCCTGAGTCAGTTTCTGTTATATGGGCATGTCCTCGCTCCTGAGGAGATTGAAGCCCATCTAGAGGACGGCGTCCCTGAGAATCCTCCCCTCCTCCCTCAGTTCAAAACCCAGATCGACCTCTATGAGAAACTCTATGAAGAGGTCTGCAAGCTGGAACCCGTCAAGGTCTTCGACAGCTGGATGAAGGTGGATGCGCGGCCCTTTAAGGCGTCCCTGTTGAACATCGTCAAGAGATGGAGCCTCATGTTCAAACAGCACCTTGTTGACTCTGTCACTAACAGGTAAGGTTCTCATTTTAACTCTAACGGTTTCTCAGACTGGTGCAAACACTGGGATTTCACCTCCCTCATTCTCCCCCAAGGGGTAAGTTGATGAAGCTAAGATAGCTTGGAGTGTCCTTGCTTTTCAACCCCACTCCCAGCTTTCATCCTGTCCTTTGCTTTGCTGGCTAGATAAGACATCTCTGTGTTTTTATTTTCCCCTTAGTGCCTACTGTGTGAAAAGCACCCAGAAATAATGCCGGATACAGTCACAGCAAACCCATCCTCCCTTCAAAACTGCTAACTGCAGCATCCCTTTCAGCCTGAGAAACAGAAGGGATATCTTAGACTTGTATTTGTCTCAGGTTCTCCAGCTAAGCCCCCAAGTCCCCATCCTTCTGACTAACTGGTGGTGCAAGTCTAGCCAGGTGACAAGCCAAATCCAAAATTCTATTTATTCTGGTGTCGACCTAGACTAGTCAGCCCAGCACAAGGCTCTTTTGTCAGTGGGTCATTGGAACTAATCGAGGTGTTCAACACCCCCCCCACTCACTTCCCAGCAAGTTAACCCCCATCAGAATCTGTGGTTCTGGGGGTGGCCCAGAATCTGGAGGCATCCTCTCTCCCTTCATATCTGACCTTCTGGTGTGGCATCTGGTGAGGTCATGTGACCTTCCTGTACCTTCCTGACTTCTGTTCCGGCCTTTCTTAGTGCTGCTGCAGCCGCAGGGTTCAGGGATCTGGGGTTGTGAGCACCCAGGGAATGCTACATTCTCACTCTGCATGAACTCCAAGGGACTTTATAAAGGTGAAGTTGTAGTTCTCTTTTAGAACCCAGGACAAGAGTGGGGGACAGTTGCTCTGTAAACTGCTCCATTGGTAGCTCTGGTTCTCCAAAAGCATGAGGGTATAGTGGGGGCCGAGATGGGCATGACCAGGTACTGTTTTAGGACATAGCAATGCAATGCAATGAGCACACAGCTGAACAACCAGTACACCCTTGGACTCCTGTTTACCTCTAAAAGAAGTTGATTCTATTAGATTCCTCTGAGAAGTCTTCCCGTTTTAACAGTGCTTTTATAAATCTCCTCTTTTGTTACATTTTGGGAGAGCATTTCATTGAGGATTAGAGAAAGCAAAAACAATAAGAACAAAGTTATTTCTTCTTTTCATTGCCATCTATTCAGCTCCAACTTAGTGTACATCAGAAGAAAACAAAATTACAGTACATTAACCCACCTCACTGAGAGTCTGCTTTTGCCAACCCATTACTACACATGATGTCCATTTCTGGCATTGATGGTTATTGAAGATTTATCTAATGCAGCCACATGAAGTCTCACCATTCTCATCCCCCCAAACCACTTTGTTGAGAGCTAATGCAGACATTACACCATTCCATAATTCCATCATTTCAAGCAGTGTTGTGCAATTGCTACTGAAATCAGTTCCAAAGCATTTTCTTCCTTCTTGAACCCCTTAGTATCAACTACCATCCTCATTTCTAAGAAACATTCTTCCAAGAGTGATTCATTTGTTCTTGTGGAAGGCCAGGCCATAACTAGTATTCTTTGGCAACACAACAATGCACATGTGCCCAGCTGCCTCTGACTTCCTTTTTCATCATCCAGCATATTTAGTGTTTGAAAAGACCATAGTTACATCAGGGGCACCTTACTCATCCAAATGGCATCTTACCCTTTTAGAACTTGAAGGTATCTTTCACACATTTACACAGTGAAATATGTCATTTATTTGACTTAATCCTCCCTTTTGAACATCTGATAGCTATATAATAACATTAATTAATTATTGCTAATTTTAAAGTATGTTAAAAAGCAGGTATAAGTCATAATCTTCAAAGGATACATAATAAAGGATTTAGAGAACAAATTAAAGGATGCTTAGATCTGTTTAGGATCCCTGGTGAGACAGTGGTCAAGTGCATGCCTGCTAACCCAAAGGTGTGCTTGCCCCCACAGCTGCTTGAGAGGAAGCTGTGACACCCTGCCTTGCTATACATTTCCACCTTGGGAACTTAGGGCAATTCTGCCCTGTATTTTAAGAAAAGACAGGTATGGTTCTTCAACTTTATCCCTAATCACATCAATAACCTATTGCATTGGAGAAATCTCCAAAAGAATCCCTTAAATTTCTATAGAGGTTCTCTCAGGAGCAGCACTGGGTAGCACCCACGACCACCAGAGGCAGTGATGCCCCCCCCAAAAAATTCTATTGAAGTAAAGATCCCACATACACCTGAGATAGGATCAGGATGAATCATGTGGTATTGGTGGTCAGTGCTGGATATCATTCATTAATTTCACTGTTCTGTACACTGTTGAGTAATGTCCAAAGTTCTTCATAATTCAAAAGCAAAAGAGGGATTTTGCACTATCAGACACCACCCCTCTTCCACTAGTCTCTCTCTCTCTCTCTCTCTCTCTCTCTCTCTCTCTCTCTCTCTCTCTCCAAAGGTTCCGTCTCAGTCAGGTCCTAAATTAGAGAGCATTCATATCAAGGCTTATCTGATCCAGAGAGAGAGAGAGAGAGAGAGAGAGAGAGAGAGAGAGACCCTTTAATAGGCATTTCAGGGCCTGGGGTGGGGGTGGGGGTCGAGGGACACTCCTCAATGACTCAGTGACTGTTGACTCTTTGTCAATCTTGGAGGATGCCTGCCAGGCAACAGAGGTCCAAGTAGTAGCTCTCTCTTGAAAATCAGAGGTTTAAGCTTTCAATTATTTAGCAATCACCTGTTCTCTTTCTAGCTCCGCTATTTTGCAACCTGCTTGCACAGTTGTTCAGACTCAGCAGGATTTCCCGATCATGGCCTCCACTGCCTTCTTAGGGTCTCACTTTGACCCCTTCTTTCCTCTGGTTCCCACCTTGTAAACCCTAACCCTGTTTAGACTCGGGATTCTGCGCCTGCAGCTGAGCAGTTCATCTCTGATGAAGGGGAAGCAAAGCATTCTTCTGACCAGCCTCACCTTAGATTTATGCATATAAAGTTCAAGTAGGACCCTGATGCTCCTTCTAGCATCTGCATTTCCTCTCTCACCTCAGACTTCAAATGTCCTCTCTTTCCTTGTGATGTTGCTTCCCATTTCACTGAGCAATTAGAAGCAGTCACAAAAGACTTCATCACCGTCTGACCCACTGCCTGCCATTCTGCCGCATTTGAAACCGTGTCCTCTGCTAACCTTACTACTGCCCTGCGTGAGCTCTTCTTGCTGCGCTAACCTTTGTCCTCTTAGCGACTCAAGGACAAACCTCCTTCAATATTTCCTGATGTCAACATCAGTTCTTTTCTTCATACGCGAACTGTCATAAAATCTGCCATCTTGAGAAAGGGCATGTCCCCCAAGGCTTCCACAGCTCCGTTTTTTTGTGCTCACCTTTACTGGGAAATTCTCTGCTTGTCTTCTTTCCCATATTCACCTTCCATTCTATTTTCAAATACAAGAAAAATTTATGAAACATAAAATGCACACAACTCAGAGAATGATGTTAAAGAAATTCTTGCACTTGCACCTCCCAGCTGAAAAAAAAAAAAAGCAGTATTGATACTTTAAAATCCCCTTACAAGTTCACTCACACCTGATCAAGTCCTTTATTTTTTGGCAGAGGTGACCCCTAATAAAATCCTTCTCTTGTGTGCACACGTGATAGTGGGTGGTGGTAGTGGGGAAGCAGAAGCATTAAAGAACTAGAGGAAGGTTGTATATTTCATCAGTGCTACACTGCACCCTGACTGCCTCATCCACTCCCTGCGACCCTTCTCTAAAGAGATGTCCAGTTGCCTACATGTGGGCTTTGGGTCTCCACTCCACACTCCCCCTTATTTACAATGATATGATTTATTATTCTGGGTCTTTGATGCCTGATAACTCATCCTATCAACACCTTGTGATCACGCAGGGTGGTGTAATTCTTCCATGTGGGTTTTGTTGCTTCTCAGATAGATGGCTGCTTATTAACCTTCAAGCCTTTAAGACTCCAGATGCAGGGCTGAGCCCCAGTGGCATAAGTGGTTGAGTACGGGACTGCGGCCCGCGGGCTTGGCAGTTTAAATCCTGCGGTGGCTCTCAGGAGCAGCGCTGGGTAGCTCCCACAACCACCAGAGGGCAGTGATGTCCCCCCACAAAAAAAAAGGCCCTAGACATTATATCTTTTGATAGCTGGGCACCATCAGCTTTCTTCACCACATTTGCTTATGCTTTTTCTTCAGCGATCATGTCAGGAAGGTGAGTATCACGAAATGCCAGTTTAATAGAACAAAGTTTTCTTGTGTTGAGGGAGTACTTGAGTGGAGGCCCAATGTTCATCTGCTGCTTACTTAATACTAAACCTATAAATAAATTTACATAGATCTATTTCTCTATCATCATATACAAATACATGTACATATGCAAATACCAGTATTTAGACCTCTGTAAATGCCTTTTGCCTCCTCTATTTCTTTCCTCTATTTCTTTTTACTTTCCTCTTTTCTACTATCATGTTCAGCCTTCATTTGGGTTTCAGTAATTCTTCTCCGTTATATTGCCCTTGATCAAGATTGAAAAACTGTATTGATGAGAAAACGTCAGGATAGTTTCACCAAAAACTTTCCCCCCATTGAGCCTGCTCATTCCTCAAAGGTAAAAGGGCTGTCCTGTGTTAATCTCAATGCCGATCCCCACCCTGGCCACCCTATAGCCCTATCTTGAAAATCTTTTTGTACCCCTAACTCAAGAATATTGAAAAGAACATAATTTGATCTCCTCAGGAAGCCAAAATTGCCATTTTGAATTGAAGAGAATTATTTGTGGAAGGATTAGAGAGATGTATGTATCTTTCACATGTATATAGACCGAGATGGAAGATAAGTTAAGAAACATTAGCTTTATATTTTGTATTGAGTTGGCTCCAACTAATAGACAACAAAATGGAATGCTTTCCTGTCTGCACAGTTTACACAACTGTTATATTTGATATATGTCACCATTGCAGTCATAGGTCAATCCATCTCATTGAGAGACTTTCTCTTTTCTTGCTGAACCTCCATTTTATTAAGGTGACTGGTCTCTCCTAATAAGGTATCCAAAGTAGATAACATGATTCTCATCATCCTTACTTCTGGGAATATCTGGTTTCACTTCTTCCAAGACAGATTGTTTGTATTTCCAATTATTTCCCTGGCCAACATCAATATTCAAGTGTATTGAATTTTCTTACACCTTTCCTTCTACAGTCTTCCTTATTCGTTGGCCACCTTTCATATGTATATGAGGCAATTGAAAACATTTTATATGATGTGATCAAAATGCCTTTTAATATATTTATCAGATGTGTGATTATGAATGTACAATAAAATAAAATATGATAAAACAATATATGTATATACACATATAAGGTTTTATATGTAGAGTAAGTTAAAAAGTGTCATTGTAAATATATGTGTATACACATATATTTATATAGTCAGTCCTCTGTATCTGGGCTGAGCACTGATTCAATCAATCATGGATTGAAAATAATCTGGGAGTGGAGGGGTGGGAAACAATTAAGTGATCACAGTAGTTCTTCAAAGGATAAGAGAGAAGGTAAAGTGCTATTTATATAACATATGCATTGTACTAGGTATTAAAGTCATCTGAAAATGATTTCACATATATGAGAGTCTGTGTTTAGATTATATTCAAACACTAAGTCATTTTATAGAAGGGATTGGAGCATATGAAGGTTTGGATATCTTTAGGATCTTAGAACCAAGCCAATCCCCTTTGGATACTGAGGGAAAATTGTGTGTGTGTGTGTAATATATATATATATATATATATATTACACACATACACACATTCAAATGGTTCATGGAAAATTATAATATTTCATTCTTTTTTCCATGAACTTTTTGAAGCCCCCTTATGTAGATGCATTATGGATGTGTATGATATAGTCATTGCAAGCATTTTAAATATGTGATTCAATAGTATTGATTGAATATACAATATTGTGAAACCTTCAATGCTATCCACAAATTTTCGTCACCCACAAAGAGAAAAAATACCTATTAAACAATAGCTACTCCCCCCTGCCAAAACCCCCACAAATCTTGTAAACTTTGCTCTCTATACATTTGCTTTTATAGGTTTTTTTTCTTTTTAAAAAGATCACTTTATTGGGAGCTCATACAACTTTTACAACAATTCACACATCAATTGTATCAAGCATATTTGTACATATGTTGCCATCATTATTTTCTTTTTTTTCCCCTCAAAAATCATTTTTTGGGGGGCTCATACAGCTCTAATCATAATGTATACATACATACGTTGTATCAGTAGTTACATCTTTTCTGGGGTGGGGTGGGGTTCTTTTTTTTTTTTTTTTGATTTGGGCGAAGTAAGCCGGTTTTATAGGGCAAGCAAGCTTAAGCAATTAGCATATCGTGATCTTCAAAATTAACAAGTGAATGGCAGCACAGCTGCAAGTCCGGCTTCGGAGGCCAGGGCTGTTTACAGTTACAAAGGCGACAAACTACAAACCCCAGGCAACAAACTGCAACAGAGTTCAGGCATATCCGGCCTGTAGCCAGGTCAAGCATGTCCGGGCTGGATGGCTCCTGACAGGTCCCCCTTTTTTATTTTTTCAAGTAATATCCTCCTGGGAACTCTGCCTGTCTTAGGTTGTCAGGACACACACTCAGTCCTTACCCGTCATCGGTCAATGGCCTTCTAATGTCACCATGGCCTGTCTTAGGTTGGTAAAGAGTGCTCCTGATCTTACCCGTCATTGGCTGTCAAGTTCAGCTCACGGAGGCAGAGGGTCTTATCACATACTAGTCGTGTGTGCCACTCTGTTCAAGATTGCTCATCTCCAAGCGACAATAATGAACTTGCAGGGGTCTTGCTTGAAT
>PVJH01021320.1:0-38871 GCA_004026705.1 Nesogale talazaci
CAGAGCTATCTCTGCAAATTCCTCCCATAGGGGCACTTCAAGAACTTCACCATGGGAGATGCATGAATGTGGAGCTAATTCTAGCCACCAGGGCTGCATTTCGGCACACAACAGTGTCTTTCGACAATCTATTTCTAATTAGACTGCCAATTACACTGAAATTTTGATGGTAAGCGCTTTTCAACAGGGCCACCCAGTTGCGGAGCCCGAGCCAAGGTTGGAAAAATTAGGCGCTCCTCCACGCAACTCTCTCCAAGCATTGGGTCACCCTGAACGACCCCATCCCGTTTCCTGGATATGCCTTTCGATCCAGACCCCAATTCACCCCTTCTCCTTTCTCGGAGGGGAGCGTCCCCCCTGCCTCAGGCGCTACTGTGCAATTGATCCCAGGGTTTCTGGCTCTGGCAACCGATCCCATGGTTTCTTGACATTTTCTGTTGCTGGCTGGGAAACTGTTTTGATCGGAATCTTTTTCAGTCTGGGGAGTCTGCATGTTAATGATGTGGAACTGGCAGGGACTTTAGGTGAGAGGACATGGCGTACTTTCCCCCATTCTGTTTTGCCTCATCACCCTAGAGCTTACCCAGTTCTGGGGAGCTTCCCGAGGGCCAGGTGGGAACGGAATGGCCAGCCTTTCTCTCGCGGGGAGTATCTAGACTCGGAGGCAAGATACCCCCAGACACTCCACCGCCAATGAAGCAAAGACACGTACATCTTGTTCAGCTGGAGTCACGGCCGCCACTCTTCAACCAAATGCAGCCCCAACAGGGTCCTGGCGGGTCTAAGATGTTGTATTTTCACCAACCACCCACATGAAGTCGCTTCCAAGAGAGGTGTGGGTGCACCAGTTCCGGTACCCGCCCTTCCCTCTCCATCCAGGCCAGAAAACTCCACTTCCCGGATTCCGGGCCACACTCTCCCGCCCCCTCCCCGGGCGATCCAGCAAGCGCCGTCCAGATGCCAGCTGAGTAACCAATCCAGCTGCGCACACCCCTAGTAGCCCACCCCCACCCAGGATTGCATCCCAAGCCAGGCCCGGGTTAGAGGCCCCAGCTTCCTCCCTTTCCCCTAGCCTCCGGCTGCCCAGCTTCGGGACCAAGCCCGCAGGCGTGCAGTCGCGGAGCAAAATCTCACCCCGCCCCCCAGCCACGCCGCCTACATCCAGCCTGGTCCGGGAGCGACCCCCTCCCCAGAAGTAAAACGGGACCGTGGACGGTTGCCCCAGCAGTCTGCCGCCTCACTCTGCGACGGGCCTGGACTTCAAGGAAGGGATATCCGCCCTCTCCTCTGCACCCCCCCCCCCCCACCTCCGGGGGCCAGCAGGTTTCGGTTGGGAGGGCTGCGGATCCCTGGGAGCGTCGGGCTGTCCCAAGGAACCTCGAAGCTGCCTGGGTCCGGGCGCAACCTGGCCCGGGGGCGGAAGGAGATCGGCGCTGCGGCGCGCCCCCCGGGGGGCACTCACGATGGTCACGCTAGCCTTGCGCAGGTCGCGGTTCTCTTCCTGCAGCGCCTTGCACTTGAGTTTGTACGTCTCCAGCTCGATCTTCAGCACCTTATTCTCCTGCTGCAGCGAGGCCAGGCGGTTGGTGAGCTCCTCCAGGCGGAACGGCGAGATGACAATGCCCCCGGACTTGCCGCCGCCACCGCCGCCGCCACCGCCGCCCGAGGTCGACGAGCAGGACGACTGCATGGCGGCCGAGCTGCTGTTGCCCCCCGCCCCGTCTGTGTCGCTCTCGCTGGCGCTGTCCGCCATGGCCGCGGCGGGCTAGGAAAAGGAGAAGGAGGAGGAGGAGGAGGAGGAGGAAGAGAGGAGCAGGGAGGCGGCTCGGCGGCGGCTAAGTGTGGGCGCCGGGCGAGCACAGGGGAGCGCCGAGCTAGGCGCCTGGCACCAGGGCGCAGACTCGGAGCGGCCGCGAGAGAAAGAGAGGGAGCTTCCCGCTGCCAAGGGACCGCCTCTGCCAGAGAACAGAGACCCCGCCCGGGCTCGGGCAGTATTGCACCGGGCGCGCTCCGGCGAGGCCTGGCGCGCTCGATAGGCCGCCCTAAACAGCTTGTCCGCAGACCCGGGGCCCGCCCGCCGCCCGCCGCCCGCCGCCCGCCGCCGCGAGCCGGGAACGCGCGAGCGCAGCCCGCGGGCAAAGCCAGCCGAGCCTCCGCGCCACCAGCTCGCCGGCCGCACGTGGTCCGCGGAGGGCCTACCAGCTCTCGGACCTAAGCCCGCGGCCGCCCACCCGCTTCCGGGCTCGAGCTCTCTCGGGGGAGGGAAAAATAGAAACCCAAAGTCCCAACAGACTCGCAGGTGCTGGGGACACGTGGAAAGGTCAGCCTAGCGGCGGCATGCAACCAAGGCTCCTCTGGGCCCCCATCTTCTGCCGCCTTCCTATGCTCGTGTCCTCCTCTGTCACTTTCACACATTGTAGCAGCCCTTGCCGTTTCCTCTTCCCGGTGAACAAATCCTTGACTCGGAAAGCCTTGAGGCAGAGCTAAAAGACCAGAACGTTCCCCGCCAGTGGCCCAGTGAGGCAGCAGTAGCCACAGGTTAAGCTCCTTACACAAGAAGGTGCCGCAGAGACACCCTGCCCTCCTTATTCCTCCTAATAGTCTCTAGCACCCACACAGCACCCCACAAGCTTGCAACTTTTTCATTATGCTTTTTGGCGTGGTGCAGATAGTAGGAGCTCGTGCCATGCGGTAGGATTCGAACCATCTATTTAATCCAAAATTTAAAAAGAGAAAAACCTTACTCATGGAAGAATTGGGGGCTGAGTGGTGCGCGGGACTGCGGCCCACTGGGTCGGAGGTTCAATTCCAGCAGTGGGGCTGGGCCTCCTACTCCCACCACCGGAGAGCAGCGATGCCAAAGGGAAAAAAAAAAAGAATTGGAACACATTAAGTGGCCATTTTTCAAAGTCATATTCTGTAGCATATTCTGCTACACAAATATCACCTGGCCTAGTGGAAAATATTACGATCAGCCTTTTAAAGGGTCTTGCCCACTTCTAGAAAATTTTAGGTTAAATGATAGAAACTCATGATGTGGATCCCTAATAAGGCAAAAAGTAATAGCTAATTGAAAAGATTGGTTGGCTGAACAAACACAGCCACTGGCCTACTTCCATAAAGATGACAAAAGAGGAAAGGGGTAGTGAGGGACACACAAAACTTTAGGGCAGTTCAGGAGCTCCAGTGATGTCGTGGGTTAATGCACTGGGCTGATAACCACAAGGTCTGTAATTTGAACCTACCACTCTGGCTGAAGATTTAACGTCTCAGAAATTTAAAAGGCCAGGTCGACTATGGTCATTTCGGAATCTACAAGAAGCTAGTGAGCCTGAGTTTTGATGGGGCAGTGTAAGTCTGTCACATGAACTCACTAGTCAAACTTTCTGTGTCACCTAACAAGCACCTTTGAAACACGAAATTCAAAACCAAATATTATTTCCCCATCCCCTCCCAAATACCCGTTGGCAGGAAATTGGCACCAGCAGGTGAGATAAGTTTAAACCCTATACCTGGTAGACACAAAACAGCTTTCTCTTACTATGTACAAAAATTGGAAAGTGAAACTAACCAGACACGTTTTATTATTCAAACTTAGTCGGCAGAAGAATAAATACATGGAAACACATCTGGGAAAGTGGGGAGGGGCTGCAAGTTTGGTGGGGGAAAAATAGATATATGTAAATGATTTCTAAGCTATCAGAACGAGTAAAGACGTTGTTTGAATGGTTTTCATTCCTCCCCTGCCTCTATTATCTTTCGACCTACGTTTGATGGTATGAGTAGGCTAATTGACACTTGGTGTCTCGCAATAAACTCTAAACGCCTAGTGTTCCCAATGACATCACATTTCACTAAAATGGCTGCTGCTTAGCAAAACCCCTCGGAAATGCCAGCTGCAATTAAACCCCAGTGTGCCCAGGTTTTTATTCCGTCGAGGGCAAGAACACGTCCGAACTTCGTCACTGGTCAGAGCCATAGCTTTGCTCCTCGGAAACGGAGAGTCCATCTGAACCGTGCAGTTGGAATTTCTCTGGATTATATTTTCTCCTTGGCTTTTCCTTTTAGGGATCTGGAACTTGAGATAAACAGCTCGTTAAATTGGAAACGCCTTCTGAAAAACTCACTTGCTGGTGTAATGAAGAGGGAGGCTAGGGAGCCGGGGAGTCAACAGCACAAGGGGAAACTCAGAGTCAACGGCATTTTCCCCCCACTTTATTCAGCACCTGATAGGATCTTAAAAAGTGGATCTGGCTTCCATACTTCACAAGTTTCCATTGTTCCTCACCCCACAGGCTTCCCCTTTTAGAGATTGTAGGAAAGGCAACATTCCTTGGGGGCCAGGCAGGGGGCAAATTGGCCTCTCCCTGGGTTTTCACACCCGCTAACCGCCGGACCCAAGCAGCTGGACCGCCCGGCGTCGGCAGGGGGCGGAGTTTGAAACGCCAGGCTTTCTTAAAGGGCCCACGTTAGGATCAGCTTGAGAACGCGTGGGTCTTGAATAGGATTTGGAGGAAATCTGCATTTTGCCCTCTACTTGTGGGCAGTAATCGTGTTTACGAGTCATTAGGGGGAAAGCCATCTTTCTTGTGAGGCTTCCCTGCTGATACAGATGGGAGTAAATGGGAGGATTTTTTTTTTCACTGTGGTCTTGCAAAGCAGAAGCTTGTCCAATTTCGTACATCTTGTAAGAAGTGGTTCCCCTTAAAAACGGGCAATTTATCACAACAGTGGTGCAGTAATTGTACTACAATGAAAACCCCAGTTACCCGACCAATAATATCATTCTAAAACTCCTTCTCAGCTTTGCTAGGGTAAATGAATCAGAAAAATAAAGGATTGTGTTCAGTGCAGGGAAGGGGGGTTGGGAGGCAGGTTCAGATAATCACGCCAATGGAGAAATAGTGAAATTTGACTTTGCCCTATTCAAGCTGCAAAAACAAAGTAAGGGGGAAAAGGAAACAGTCTAATTATTCCTGGAGCCCACCAATAATGCACAAAAACACTTTCTGCTGTTGATTTACTCAATAGAATTAAGCTGTTTTCAACAGTGAAAGAAAATCTTATATAGCCTAGGGAAATTGTGTCGTTTAACTTTTAATGGCTATAATAAGTTGTATCCAGCTAGTGATTCATTTAGTGACCAAAGCACCACCACCTTTTATGGTTTTGGAAAAAAAAATGCTGTGAGTCAACCATGATCTTGCTATCACAGAATGTTATAATTTGAACAAAATCGAAGGAGACTGCTATTTTTAAGAGCTGATAGTCTATAATTAAATGCACCTGTGGGGCTGAGCCCCGGTGGCGTAGTGGTTGTGCGCCTGACTGCAGCCCACTGGGACAGAGGTTCAATTCCAGCAGTGGGGCTGAGCCTCCTACTCCCACCACCGGAGAGCAGTGATGCCCCCCCCCCCAAAAAAAAATGCACCTGTGATTTAGAGGCTGTATCTAGTTCCAAGGTCTAATTTGTCCAGATATAGACTTTCTCAACTCCAGCACTATTAATATTTGCTAATGGGGGAAAAACACACACACACACAAGAAAACACATGGGCATCAAGTGGATCCCAGCTCCTAGTTGAAGGTACTGACCCAGTGTTCTAATCTTTATGAGTCAGACACCACCTGTTTGGAGGGACTGTGTGTACAGACATCGCTAATTATTCTCTGGGGCCGGGGTGAGCAGAGGAACAAAATTGCTCCCAGCTGATCACGTAGAACAATTACTTTTTGAAGAGCAAAAGCAGGACCCATTTAGCTAGCTTTTAGCAACACATGAATTAAATATCATTGGAGTCATCAAGAGAAGCACCCTCTCTGTTCTAGGTTCATAGTCTTGATTTCAACTAGCCAAGAAAACCTACACCCAGTACAGCTCCACATTGCCCACTGCTGCTGTCTGCTGTGTGTGTTGATTTTTTTTTTCCTCTTCTCAATAGTTTGCCCTTACTAATCACATACTAGGCTTGCTCATGCAATATCCTGTCCCTGGCAAGAGATCATGACTAAAGGATTCATTCTTCGTCCCTATTCTTCTGCTTGCCTTCACTCCATAGTAAGCTGCTCATTGGCAGCCAAGGCATCAAACTGTCTATATAAATAAGCTATCTTCTCAAGTCAGTCAGATAAGAATCAAATAGAATTGTCAGTATCAACTGGAGCATCCAGAGGTTTGGCAGGCTACAAACTATAAAACGGGTCATGAAACACGTGCAATGATGCCAAAAACAGAACAATCACAAGTGAGTGATTGGAGCCAGTGGTCTTGTAAGCATCTCAGCGCTATCAGAGGTCTTTCTGTGGTTCTCCAGGTCTCAGCGGTCTGGTGGCATTAGGTGGCTTCTCCTGAGGGATGTCTGGCAGGAAGTCAGTCTTGTCAATCAAGTGACTCCAAGGAAGTGAGCTGAGATAGTGCCTTTGTCTGCAAGAAGGAATTACTGAATTTCACAGAATTCTCAGGAGAGAAGGCCATGCCCACACAGCAGTCTGATTGGTAACCTCCAAATTGACAGCCTAACGCCCACCCCTATACTCTTAATCCTCAAATTGACCCCAGATTAGGTGGCTGCCACAATTAGGTAACAAAAAGAAGCCAGAATGAACCAAATCAGGACTGTAAGTTAGGCATCGAATCAGTTCCCATCGAAATGCTCTCAAAATTGACCTTGTTTAATGAGAAGAATGAGCAGGAGCATGGCATGATGCAGGGGGCCTCTCTGGTGAAGCTTTTCCAGTTTTTCTGTTACAGTTCTAAAGAACTTTCTCAAAACCTGGCCATAATAGCACATTATTTTTCTTTTGCCCTTCAGAAACTCAACAAGCACAAAGGTTTGAGTATCCCCCTCCACCCCCTGTCAGAAAAATCCTCAAAAACTGTCACCTTGACCTTTGCTCCTGACAGATCTGTTTTTGCTTTGGTTGGACTACCTCCACCTCTTGGTGACAATTGACCTGATTGTGCTTTGTTTCCAGGATCACACAGGTAAAGCCATGTATCATCTCCTATACAGTAATTCGAAGCAATACTTCAGGAGCTTGATCCCACTTGTTTTACATTCCCATGGAAGCTCTGTTCCTGTCTGCAGCTGATCCATGCACAGCACTTTTAACACTCCTTCAGTGGAAGGTTTGCTCAACTTAAAATTTTCAGTCCAGATTGTGTATGCTGAACCAGTTGATGTTGTCTGTCATTTGTACTGGTAATCATCAGTCCTCTTCAATTAGGAGTCAAACCAGCAAATAGGCATTGGATCTCCACTCAAGTACTTCCTCAGTACAAGAACACTTTGTTCTATTAAATTGGCATTCTATGATGCTCACCTTCCCAACACAATCACTGAAGACAAATGTGTGCATAAGCAAAGGTGGTGAAAAAAGTTGATGGTGCCCGACTATCAAAAGATGTAGTCTCTGGGGGTCTTAAAGGCTTGAAAGTAAACAGGCAGCCATCTAGCTCAGAAACAAAGTCCACATGGACAAAGCACACCAGTTTGTGGGATCACGATGTGTCAAGGGGATCAGTAATCAGGCTTAAAGAACTAAAAATCATGACAATGCATGCTCACTTTCCTGATATGATCGCTGATGACAAATATGTGCATAAGCAAATGTGGTGAAGAAAGCGGATGGTGCCTGGCTATCAAAAAATATAGTGTCTAGGGTCTTAAAGGCTTGAATAAACAAGTGGCCATCCAGCTAAGAAGCAAGAAAGCCCACATGGAAGAAGCACACCAGCTTGTGTGACCACAAGGTATCAAAGGGATTTGGTATCATACATCAAGAACTAAAAATTATATCATTATAGATGAGGAGGAGTACAGATTGGGTACCCAAAGCCCATCAGTAGGCGAAACGATATCCTGTTACAGAGGAGTTGCAGGAAGGAGATGAGCCGGTTAAGGTACAGTGTAGTAACAATGAAATATGCAACTTTCCTCTGGTTCTCAAATGCTTCCTCCATCCCAATTCTACCAGACAAATCAACTAGACCAGGGGATATACACTGAAGTGAGAAACATGGGGAATTTAGGATAGATGATCCCTCAGGACCAGTGGTGGAAGTGGTGATACTGGGAGGGTGGAGGGATGGTGGAATGGAAAGGGGGAACCAATTTCAGGGATCTACATATAACCTCCTCTCTGGGGCATGGGCAACAGGGAAGGGATTGAAGGGACACATTGGACAGTGTATGATATGAAAAAGTAATAACAATTTGTAAATTATCAAAGGTTCATGGGGGAGGGTTGGAAGGGAAATATGGGGAGCTCATACAGGGGCCTAAGTAGAGGGAGGATGTTTTGAGAGTGATGATGGCAACAAGTGTGCAAATGTGGCCTGCATACAATTGATGTATATATGGATCGTGATGTGAGTTGTATGAGCCCCCAATAAAACGATTCATTAAAAAAGAAAGGAGGGGGAAAGAGGAGCTTATACCAAGGGCTCAAGTAGGAAATATTTGGAAATGAATATGGCAACATGTGTACAAATATAACTGATACAAATAATGTATTGAATGTTATAAGAGCTCTAAGAGCCCCAATAAAATCACTGGGGGAAAAAAACGAAAAAAACTAGGAGTCAAATAACGTTTCCCCCACAAATTGGTGAGGCTGGTTGGTGCACTGGGCTTCATCTTCAACATGGTCTCATCTCTTCTTCAAACAAGTTTTCCCTTTATAAACTGCTGGGTTCTTTGAGGCAGTGGCTGCATAAACTTTCGTGAGACCTAATTTTACTGTCTTGCCACGTAAGCATCTCTGGAATTGTGATGTTCATTCTTGCTTCCATTTTCGCAGCAGCCGCGTTGCTTTGAAAAGAGCCCTTTTCAAACTGGTGTTTTATTTGTCTTCTTAGTGCCTCAAACTCCATCTTGTTCAGACATGCTATAGCAAGTTAGCATACATTTATTTTAATGTGAACATTTTAAAATTTGTTTTCATTTCACTTTTTGAAAACCTCATATACTCAATGAAATCAAACTATCAACATTATTAATCTATCGTTCCAAAACAAAAACCAAACTCACTGCCATCATGTCAGTTGTGACTCACAGCGACTAAGTAGTCAGGAAACTTTATGGGAGTACAAAGCCTCATCTTTCTCCTGAGGAATGCCTGGTGGAATCAAGTTGCGGAGCCCAATACTTAGCATAGGGTCATTAGACTAGAAGTCAGGAGTGAAAGGTGACTGGAAAGGACACTAGGAGATTTCTGTTGTTGTTGTTGCTGTTGTTGTTGTTGTTAGATGCCACTGGGTTGGTTCTGACTCATATGTGCAACAGAACAAAAGAGCACCTGGTCGTACACCACTGTCACAATTGTTCTTGTGTTTGAGCCCATCATTATAGCCACCATGTCCATCCTTCTTGTACAGGATCTTCTTCCTTTTCACTGCTCCTCTGCGTTCCCAATCACGATGGCCTTCTCCAGGGCCTTTTCCAGAGCGTTCCTGACAACATGTGCAAAGCACATGAGTAAGAGTCATGTTTTTTTATTTTGTTTTTAGTAGGTCTGGGTACTGCTTACACATGTGTGTTCATTTGTGAAAAGATGTTGAACTATATGTACACTTAGGCATATGAATTTTTCTCTGTTTATATATTATATATGGTACAACAATAATGTACCAATGAAAACGTTGGGGTGGGGGCAGAGAGGAGGCAGACTAAAATCAGAGTAGTAAACCTGACTGCTGACACTGGAGAACAGCATTGTGGAGGTTGCTGACCACAGAGTTTGGGTGTAAGGCACAGCTAGACAGGACTTGAGGCCTGTGAGTCATATAATGCAGAAAATTGTAAGACCTCAAAATACAAGAAGGCTCAAAATGTTACAGTCACACTAGAAGGCTGGAGGTATGGGGGAAATCTTTCTAACAGCAAATAGGAAGTCAACAGTGAAACTTGTTTGCCTTTGCCTGGATGCAGAGTTAGGAAAAAATTGTCATTTGGAAAAGTTTTAAACAAGATCTAAGCCACATGGTGAACCCAACCAAAACCCTACCGCCATGGAGTCAATTCTGACTCAAAAAAATCCTATGTGGATCCATCTTTCTGGGAGCCAATCGCCTTCTTCCAGTGGAGGATCTGGTGGAGGAGTTGAACTACCCAGTTAGTACTCCAACGCTTCTCCTTAAGCTACCGCTTGAGCCACAGGCTCCCCCAATACTCTCTGATATCAAATCAATTCCAACCCACAGATATCTGATAGGACAGGGTAGAACTGCTCGGGTGGATATTGAAAACTACAACTCTTTGTGGGAGTAGCAAGTTTCGCCTTTCTTCCAAGGAGTGGTTGGTGGTTTCGAACTGTTGATTTTATTGTTAGCAGACCAACTCATAACCCACTACACCACAGGCTTCCTAAACCACATGCATTTACACCAAAACCCCAAACCCATGGCCCTGGAGTCCATTCCAACTAATAAGGACCTACAGGACATAGTCGAAAGAGCCCTGATGGTGTAGTGGTTATGCATAACCACAGTTCAAAACCACCAGCCTCTCTGCAGGAGAAAGATGAGGCTTTCTACTCCTAACAAAGTGTTACAGTGTTGAAAACCCACAGGGTCAAATTCTACTTGTCCTATCAGGTCAGTATGAGTTGGAATGACTCACTAACAGTGAATGAGGACCCCATAGAACTACCCCCAGGGGGGTTTCAAGCTGTTTGGTAGCACATTGGCTGTCTACTCCTGAAGGCTTACAGCCTTGTAAACCCTAAAGAGCAGTCTACTGTGCCGTATAGGGTGACCGTGAGTTAGAATCAACCAAATTGTGGTTTTAATTTCTGCAGATCTGCTGCCACATCTTTTTCTCACAGAGGAGCTGGTGGGTTTGAACTGCCAACCATTTCATTAGTAGCTTAGCACTGCACCAAAAGGGATCCTTTACCTGCATGTACAGGTTTCATATGTATGTTTATGCTTACCCACATGCTCCAGAAATCCCCAAGATGAAATAAGACATTAGAATGATGGCTCCCATAAGTGTCTTGATAAAAGTTCCTATAGAGTAAGCCTAAAATAAAACAAGAATAAAACAGGGCTAAAGTTCTCAATGGGAAACTGGCAGTGACCATTCTTATTAGCCAAAGACTGGGATTTTTTAGCCATTTTTAAAAAATGTATGGTACCTTTTTTTTATCCTTGTCTTCTTCCAAACACAGGCAAGGATGGCTTTGTCTAATCACTGTTTTGGGTTTTGTTTTATTTCTTTCCCATGAGCATTGTCTTTATTCATTTGGAAACATCATATCCCACTTTGACAGGTGTCAGCTAAGCAGGTTTTCATTTTACCAGCTGATAAAATAATTAGCAAATCAGTCCTGTTTAAGAAAAGAAAAAAAAACCAGAAGATTGGTCTGAGGAAATTCTAAGAATGCAGTATAAACAAGTACAGAGATGGGAAAAGATAAGAGTACATTCAGGATTTCAAGGATTTAATGAAAAGATCCAATTATCACTTTCACTCACTCACTGCCATGAAGTGGACTCCACCACATGGTGACTCTCGAAGACACGTATACTGTCTCTGTGGGTTTCTGTGACAATCGCTCCTTGAGAGTGCAAGGAGCAATCCTTTCTCTGGAGGCGTAGATGATGAGTTCCAACTACTGACCTTGATACCAGCAACACCATGTGTAACCACGACGTCATCAGTGCTCTTTCTGCCCAATATACATATCTAATAGGAAGCAAATAATAAAATGAAAGAAGGGAGACACAATATTTCAAATGATAACGTCTGAGAACTTTTCAGAATTGATGTGGAATAAGAATAGTCATCTCTAGGAGGGACCATGAGGCTGAAGTTGGATAAAGCTGTAGCAAAATAAATTTGAACACATACTGGTGAAAATGCTGAAGAACAAATGAAAAAAATAAACTATATGGAGATAGAGAGAAAAGAGAAAACGGGATTGCGTATAAAGAAAAATTACCTACAATTAATATGCCAACAGACTTCTTAATAGCAACAATAATATTCATAAGGATTATTAGTATTATAGAAGACAAATACTAATAACACAAAAGTGTTTAGAGAAAGTAACCATATTAAAAATTCTATGCACAATTTTACTATTGTTCATGAATAAGAATGAAATGAAGACATGTTAGACAAACATTTGTCTAGAAGACTCCAATTGCAAGAAATTCTACATGTTCTTTACCAGAGTAAAGAACTTTTTTCTTCTGCCAAGGGCATTGGATATTTACAATATCACTCGAGGACCATATTGGTCAACCATTTAATTAACTCACACCTAATGTGATGGCTGAAACTGCTTCTCTTTGGTGAGGCATGTGATGTTAGCTGGTGTTGATAATTTCGGAGGTCTTACATGGCCCACAGGCCAGACAGTGTTCCCTGGTCAGTAGGAAGAAACAAGGTATAAGAAAGGGGGCTGAGCCCCGGAGACGTAGTGGTTATGTGCTGGACGGCAGCCCACAGGGTTGACGGTTCAAATCCAGCAGCAGTTCTCCAGGAGGAAGGCTGGACTTTCTACTCCCACCAGGGCAGTGATGCCCCCACCCCCCCAAAAAAGAAAAAAGATATAAGAAAGGGCGATGAGCAAAGAAAGTGGGAAGGCAGTCAATACATTTAAACACGTATTGACTATAGAACTATAAAATAGTAATAGTGACGATTAAGGCACAAGGGAGACCAATGAAGAACTGGATGCCTTTGAATCATGGTGTGGCAAAGGACAGAAAACATAGGCTGCCAGAAGAATGAACAGATCTATGTTTAAAGAAACACAGCCAGAACGCTTCTGACATACTTCAGAAATATTATCAGCCCTGAGAGAAAGGCAGTAGGCCCGATAAAGTAGAGGGTCCATGAAAAAGAAGACCCTAAACAAGATGGATTGACAGAGTGGCAACAATGGGCTCAGACACAAGGACAATTGTGAGGATTGAGGACAAGACAAAGCTTACTTTGTTGTCTTTGGGTTGCTATGAGTCGAAACTGACTCCACAGTGCCTGACAACCACAGTGGGATGTTCAAAACCCATATTATTAGTATTATTTTAAACTCACTGCCGCTGAGTTGATGCCCCCCTCACAGCAACACCCCAGGACACTGCCCCTATGAGTTTCCATGACCGTAACTCTTTATAGGAGTAGAAAGTCCCGTCTTTCTTTGCGGAGCAACTGATGGTTTCATGCTGCTGATCTTTCAGACCACAGCCACGACACTACCAGGGTTCCTTTCGTTATTAGTTTAAGGGAGATCGAAAATATTAGGGGCTACAAAAAGTTTGTGGAAAATTCTAAATTAAGCATAATGTCATTTTCCACAAACTTTTAAAGCCCCATTATAATAAGGTGACCAGATGTCCCACTTTTTAACATTTGTCCTGCATCCCGCAGCATTTTAAAATTTTAAAAATATTTTAATTGTAATAGTATATTACAATGCTATTTTAATTGTAATTAAAATATATTTTAATTGTAATACTATATTACAATACTATTTTGCATTCTATGAAAATTTTTTTGCTCTATATAGACCAAATTTTTGATGTCCCACTTAAAATCTGGTCACTTTACCTTATAGCCCCCATGGGTAGAGGGGGATGGGAGGCAAGGCAGGCTACAGCTTGTGCCTACCACTTGTCAGTTTCTCATATTGGGGTGGCTTGCCGGTTGTTATTACAGTGCACCCACCTATTACCACCAGCAGGGTGAGAATACTTTCCAATACCTTCAGGGTTGGTTGCCATGCAAATCCCCTCATAAACAGGTTTCAGTGGAGCTTCCAGAGGAAAGCAGATGAGCATGAAAGGCCTGGCAATCGACCTCCTACAACAAATCAGCAGAAGTGTTATGGGTCACTGAAGAGCACTGTATGATACTATGTTGTACAGGCAACGCCTAGTTCTGTTGTTCATGGGTTGTCATGAGTCAGAGCTGACTTCATAGCAATTGACAACAGCAACAAAAGGCTTCACTAGTTCCAAAAGGAGAGGGAAGACAACACAGTCTGTCTTCTATCAATAAAGGTTTTAACTTTAAAGAAAACCTCTAAAATAATTGTAAGCTTCCAATTAAGTTAAGAGAACAGGAAATATTTAATGAATACAAAAATAGTTTAAAAATAAAGAGGAAATAACCAAAGAAAATCAAAATACATAGAAATCATTCACACACACACATACAATAAAAAATGAATAGAACAATCCGTGCAAATATTTCAGAAGTTGAAATAATATTAGTTGAATTTATTAAAGCATTAACATGATGAAATTTTAAAAATGAATGAAAGACTTCAAGGGCAGCTAGAGAAGGCAAAGTAAATTACTATAAGGAATTGCATAAAAATCTACAGTTATAACAACAAAAGGGAAGATCACATTTGGCATTTCTCAAGCTGAAGGAAAAGAAAATTAATTCAAGCCTCAAGTAGCAATTTTTGAGGATTCTTTGCACACAATGTGGAATATTGCAGGAAGCATCCAGAAAAGATGGAAGGAATATACAGTTACCATACCACAAAGAACTGTTCGACACTCAGCCATTTCAAGAAGGCAGTATATGTTTAAAAACCAATGCTATTGAAGAAAAAAGTCCAACGACTGCATACATTCTATCCAGGCACATAATTTAATAAAAGTGACAATGCAATTGCGATGCAGAGTTTAGCAGTAATATTTCATATTTACTAGGTGCTTACTCTGTGCCAAGTACTGGCTAAATGCTATAAATGTACTAATTAGCTTAAGTCTCACAACTATATTACTGCAGTAGGTACTATAATTACCATAATATGAATGATAAGGAGACTCAGGCAAAAAGAAATTAAGATATTACTCTTAAACTCCCTCAATTGATAAGTAGGAGATGAGGATTCCAAGTAACTCAGCCTGTAAACTTGTATACTTACATTTGAGTGAGAAAATTTTAAAGGTACACACAAGTATATGGCTTTGATACCCCAAATGAATATGTCAGTTTTACCATTTGGTCAAATTTTTTCCAATCTTTATTCTAAAAAAAATCCATGTCTCTTAATTTTTTAAAAAAATAATTGTGGTCTCATACAGTATTTGTCTTTATGAGATGGACTAATTTTACAGAGCATAAGGTCTTACAAATTCATCCATCCATCATCGCCATTGTTTTTCAGGGTTGCGTAGTATTCCTTCATACGTTTATACCAGAATTCATTTATTCATCCCTCCTCAGACAGGCATTTTGATTGTTTCTATCTTTTTGCTATTGGGTGGATATCTATGTGTTTGTGTTTTATTTTTTATGTCTTTGAAGAGGCTGCTGGGCCTATGGTACCTCTATTTGCATTTGTTTAAAGAAGCCCCATACTGCATTCCAAAGTGGCTGCACAATTCTGTGATTCCACTAGCAGTGTATGAAGATTCCAATCTCTCCACATCCCCTCTGGAATTTGTTATCTTGTGTTTTTTAATATTTTGGTACTGGTGCTGATGTGAGATGCCATCTCATCTTCAGTTGCATTTGCTTTTCTCTATAGCAAGTGATCATGAGCATTTCTTCATGTTTGCTAGCCATCTTGGTATCATCTTAGATGAACTCTGTTCATGCATTCTGTCCAGTTTTTAATTATATTATTCAATTGTTGAGAGTAGATAGCCTCGTCTTTTACTGGTGGAGCCAGTGTTGAGTGTGACCCTCGAAGTTTTCAGCTAGCAACCCAATGTCTGTCCCACAGTGCAACCAGAGCTCCTCAAGTCAACCCCTACCTTGTCACAGTGGGTTCTTCAGCACAACCACCTTCACTTTTTGCACATGTAGCTTTGACATCATTGAAGACTTCCAATCTTTTCTGTTCTAACCCAAACCAACTTACTACCATCTAGACAATTCCAACCCATAGACGGGGTCTATAGAGTTTCCAAGGCTATAAGTCTTTATGAAGGTCGATTGCCATCTTTTGGTTAACAGCAGAGACCTTAACCACAGAACATCCAAGAGTCCTTTGTTTTCTTCTTCAATCTAGGATGGGTTCCTATACTCCCATTCTGCTTACCTCTACATTTGTCTAACAGACACACTTTTGAACAAATCTTTTTTATAGCTGTGAATTTGCCAAGGAAAAGCTCATTACATTTCTTAAAACTGAAATTGTATAAACTTTGGTCCTATGTCAAAAAATTTAAAATAAAAGTAGCAAAGTAAAATTTTGTATCAACTGCGAAATGCCAAGCAATTGTTTTTAAAAAAAAGTTTTATTAAGTAAAAAATTTAACATGTGCAAAAGTAGATAGAATTGCTTAGTAAACTCTCATTTGCATGGTATGCCAATTCAACAGCTTTGAACTCGAGGCTAATCTTTTTCTAAACCCATCATTCCTCTCTCTCCAGATGTGTATCATATGGGGAGCTGCCTTTCCTCATCGGTTCATTCAATTTTTCAAATTGCTCACAGTGAGCACTTCATTTTTTGATGTCGTTTCCTTTCCTTTGTCCCCAAAAGTTACATTTAAAAACTGGGAATCACTAAGATTTTCAAGAGGTTCACAATTACTTAGGAATATACTTCTTTCTTTCGGAAACTACTAATTACAATATGTAAAGACCTTGGGTTCTCTAATCCCTATGGAAGAAATGTTAGAATACGTGTACCCAAGACTGCCAATATCAGTACAGTATTTTCTTAGATTTGCACATTACATAAGATATTTCTTAATATTTCTATAATTTTGTCAGGAATAAGGACAATATGTGAAAAGTCATCAAATGGACACAGGCGATTAATTATGCAATTTGGTATTTTGGTTATGTTGGTATAATTATAAGTGCCATAATATTCCCTAGAAGAAATATTAACTGAAGGTTTCTCCAAAATAAGTCTCCATTATTATATATCCTTCTTTAATGAAATTTTAAATTACTTCTATTATAGGAAGCTTAATAATGAATTATGAAGGAAAATCTAGTTGGCATTATTTTCTCCTGAAATTCCTTGTGATTTGGCTTGCAAAGTAAGATTACTTTATTGAACTACAAAGGTACTAAACTTAATTCTATGGGTAAGAATTTCACAGTTTTGCATGTAAACCTACATTTGTTTCAACTGGTTTTGCGACTTTAATGAAATATACTATACTCTGATTATTAAAATATTTGTAGCAATAATTGATGATATTTTACATGAAATAATTAACTGCTTTTTGAAATTTTTTTTGATCCTGGAAGATGGAGAACTTTCAGTTTCATTCTCATAATGACATAATAATTTTTTAATATATTACATTTTGTAGATTATAATTAAGTTACTTTTACTTCTCTTCTACTAAATAGCAAAATAGTTACTTGCTTTTGGTTGGGAGAACTTTTACTCTATTTCAAAGAGTTGGAAGTGTCTCCTTAATAAGAAAACATTAAGGGGCAATAATGGAGCATGTACTGTGCCTTTTTCAGAAGGAAGTGTCTTTTAGTGCTCATTAATAAGGACAAATGCTCCTCTGCAAAAGAATGCCAGTTAATATATGCAGATGAGATGATACAATTAGAAAGTCAGAAATTGGTGCTAAATAATTCAATAAAAGGTAATTAGAAAACTGATTCCAAGTACTTCCTCCAGATAAGGTGGAAAAAGAATGCCTTTGCCATGAAGTGACCTTGTTGTCACCCCCTTAACGAGGTCTTTAAATGTAGAAATAGTAACAGTGGGACATTATAACTAATCGTATGTATCTACTAATGGCATGCAGTGAATTACAAAACCTTATGTACAAAATACATGCAAAACAATTTAGCTAAAATTTGAACCATAGACAAAACTTTCATTTTCACTGTAGGAAATACAGGAATAGTGACAAATTGCACACTGTCATAAGGAAGCAACTATTCAAAACCAGGAGGTAAGACAAGATGACTGCTTGGTCTCATAAAACAGTAAACATCATAAGAAAAAGAGTGCGAGCAACAATCAATATTAAAATATACCTAAGACACAAGACCCAAATTTAATAAAAGGGACTTCATTAGATCCTAATTTTAAGAAATGAAGATTATTAAATAAATCTGCATACTGATTTGATATTAAATGATATTAGAGAGTTATTGTCCAGTTTCTACAAGCAATAATATTAGCTTAGTTACTTGAAATTATTATATGTTTAGAAGATGTGTTTAGAAACAAATATGTTAACAACTTCTTTTCAAATGATTAATATACAATAGCTATATACACCACATACATATTTGAAGAGGAAAATTAATAACTGACATCTTACTTTAATTTTAAGGTTTTTCTTATCCACAAACGTTAAACACCAAAAGCTTGGACCAGTCTAGTAGCAACTGCTCTGTGACACTGCAAATTTGTTTCTTCTTGTAAAAAAAAAAAAAAGGATAGTTAACAAAACCATTACTGACTGATCTAAATGAAAAAGACTCCTTGTTGTTGTTGTTTCTGTTGTTTTTAGCCTGCGTGTTCTAACTCAAAGCAACCCTATGCACAGCAGAACAAAACACTAAACAGTCCTGCACCATCCCAACAATGGTTGATTTATTTGAGCCCATTGTTGTGACCGCTGTGTCAATCCATCTTCTTGAGTCTTTCTCTTTTTCACCAGCATTCTGCTTTACCAAGCATGATGCTCTTTCCTAAGAACCAGTCTGTCCTGATAACATGTCCAAAGTACATGAAACAAAGTCTCACCACCCTCGATTCTGAGGAACATTCTGACTGTACTTCTTGCAAGACAGATCTGTTTGTCCTTCTGGAAGTCCACAGTACTTTCGGTGTTCTTCACCAACACCATAATTCCAAGACATCAAGTCATCTCCAATCTTCTTTATTTATTGCCCAAATTTCACATGCATTTGAAGGCTAAGAAAATACCATGGCTTGTCATAAGTAAGGCATGCCTTAGTCACCAAGGTGATAGCCTTGCTTCTCAACACTTTAAGGAAGACGTGTGCAATAGATTTGCCCAATGCAGTGCAATTGATTTTTTGACTGTGGTTTCTCTGAGCATTCACTGTGTAGCCCAGCAAAATGAAATCTTTGACTGCTTCAGGTTTTTTTTCTCCATTTATCATCATGTTGCCTAATGGCTGAGGTGCAATTAATATTGAAGGCAAAAGTACTTCAAATCCCTCTCTATTTCAGCAAGCAAGGTTGTGTTATCTATGTACTGCAGATTGTTAATAAGCCTTCCTCCTATACTAAAATTGCCTTCTTTCTATGTACAGCTTCTCATTTGTTCTCATATAGATCGAATATATATGGTGAGTGGAGACTACCCTGATGCAGACCTTTCATGATTTTAAACCATGCAGTATTTCCTTGTTCTGGTCAAACAACAGCCTATTGAGTCGTGTATAGGATCCACATGAGCACAGTGAATGAAGTGTTCTTTAATTTCTATTCCACTCAGTGTGATCCAGTTTGTTTGGGTCCACACAGTCAAATGCCTTTGCATAATCAACAAAGTATAAAGCAAATCTCTTCCTGGTAGTCACTGCTTTCACCCAAGAACCATCTGATCAGCAATGATATCCTTTATGATAATCTTTTCCTGAATCTGGTTTAAATTTCTGGCATTTCCCTGTCCATACTGCTGCAACCACTGTTGAGCTATTTTCAGCAAAGTTTTACTTTTATGTGATGTCAGTGGTATTGTGAAATAATTTCCACCTTCTGTTGGATCACTGTTCTTTGCAATGGGATGAGCATAGAGCTCTTCCAGTCAATTGGCCGGTTAGATGTGTTCCAAGTCGGCATAGATGTGTGAGTGCTTCCATAGCTTCATAAGCTTGCTGAAAACACTTCAGTTGGTATTCCATCAATTCGTGGAGTTCCGTTCTTCAATAACACCTTCAGTGCAGCTTGTAATTTTTTACTTTGGTAAAAAGGAAACAAATGTCCTATCTCTTGAAATGGTTGAATGTTGGCTGTTTCTTTTTGGTCCATTGACTATATTCCATCCAATATCTTTGAGGCTTCCTGCATCATTCAATATTTTGCCCATAGAATTATTTAATATTGTAACTTGATTGAATTTTTCTCCAATCCTTTCAGCTTGAGGTATGTTGAGTGTAGTCCCTTTTAGGTAAAAAACTCTAGGTCTTTGAACATTTGATTATAATACTTTGTCTTTTGTGAGGTTGTAGTGAGGATCAAATGAGGTAAGAAGCTGGTTGCTGAAGACAAAGTGAGTGCAAAATGGTGAAGAAAGCTGATAGTGCCCAGCTATCAAAAGATATAGCTTCTGGAATCTTAAATGCTTGAAGATAAACAAGTGGCCATTTAGCTGAGAAGCAACAAAGCCCACCTGGAAGAAGCACAGCAGCCTGTGTGAACATGAGGTATCGATAGGATCAGGAATCAGGTATCAAAGACCCAGAACAAAAAAATCCTATCATTGTGAATGAGGGGAGTGCAAAGTAGAGACTCAAAGTCCATCTGTACGCTATTGGACTACCCTTACAGAAGGTTCATCGGGAGGAGATGAACCAGTCAGGGTGCAGTATAGCACCAATGAAACATACAATTTTCCTCTAGTTCTTTAATTCTTCCTCCCTCGCCCCCACCCACCCCAACTATCATGACCCTAATTCTACCTTATAAAACTGGCTAGACCAGAGCATATACAGGTCCAGATAAGAGCTGAAAACATAGGAAGTCCAGGATAGATAAACCCCTCAGGACCAATAATGAAAGTAGTGATACCAGGAGGGGAAAGGGAAGGTGGAGAGAAAAAGGGGAAACCAATCACAATGATTTGCAGATAATCCCCTCCCTGGGGGATGGACAACAGAAAAGTGATTGAAGGAAGACACTGGCCAGTGTAAGACATGAAAAATCAACAACAATTTATAAGTTGTCGGGGCTGAGCCCCAGTGGCGTAAATGGTTAAGTGCAGGACTCCGGCCTGCGGGCTTGGCGGTTCAAATCCAGAGGGCAGTGATGCCCCCCCAAAAAAACAGAAAACAATTTATAAATTGTCAAGGGTTCATGAGGGAGGGATGGAGGAAGGGAGGGAAAAAACTGAGGAGCTGATACCAAGCACTCAAGTAGGAAGAAAATGTTTTGAAAATAACCATGCCAACAAATGTACCAATGTTTTTGAAACAACAGATGTAGGTACGAATTGTGATAAGAGTTGTATGAGCCGCCAATCAAATGATTCTAAAAAGAACCTGTGAAGCATTTAGTATGATAAGGAGTCCATGGGAACTATTAAATATCATGTTGGGGTGAGAGAGTCCCCAACATTCAAACAGGTCCTTAGGAGTGACTTTGTGGTTGTGGAAAATATTAAAGATAGACAGACAGTGGGGTACAGGGCTCCTCATCTCATGTCAGGACAGAGAGAGAGAATATATTTTTCAATGGGTATATATAATGGAACTTACAGTTTTTTCATAAGGCATGTACATCATACAGCTAGCATATTTCATAGTAAATAGGTAATAACACTATCAAGTGACATAATAAAACAGCAATAAGTTGAGTCGGCACATTCACCTAGTACTAGTTGACCCCAATCCCCACTGAGCCCTCTCAGTTGCTACATTTATGGTGGGTTGGCTATCGAACTTAATTGCTCTGACCCACAGACAACCTTTAGGCATTGTGAAGTAGCTAGTCAAATACAGAGATGACCCATCTTACATGGTAGTTCCTTTATGACAGTTCTTGTATGGAGGGATACCAGAGGGACAGTATTCAGTCATGAGAATGTATGCTAAGACTTATTTATATCTCATAACGATGAGGGCCTGCCCCCCCACCTCTTGCCCAGCCCCTCCAGTCCAAGTCAGCTTTCTAGACCCATAATTATGAGCATGGATGATTTAGCTGTATAACATTCTCATCCAGTCCCTCAATTTATCACATTACCAACTATCACCCTTTAATTGAGTGGGCAATTTTTAGGTGTATTTGTTTAAAGAATTACATAATTCCTCTGTGCCAGCAACATTTCACTAGTTTTTCACACATTATTTAACTTCTCTTTTTACTAAAAATCATTTAACCTTTCTTACTTTCCTCCATTTCTCCACCAAATCCAGTCAGCATCAGTACTCTGCAAATCTGAGCACTTCTTACCTTAACTATTCTTTTTCAAATAACTATAGATCCCTGTATTAGTCTTGGTTGACTAGAGAAGCAAATCCAGAGACATTGATATATGCATAAGAAACAGCTTTATATACAAGAGCAATTGAATATTGAGAAAACATCCCAGCCCAGTCCAGATCAAGTCCATACATCTTATATTAGCCCATATGTCTGATACCAATTGATAAATTCCTCTTCTGACTCATGCCACACATGCAATGGTGCTGAATGCTGGAAGATCACAGGCCCGTGGGTGGAAAGGCTTGTAGATCCAGAGGGTGGCGGAAGCTCTCAGTGCTGGCATGGGTCTCTAGTGACTCCTCCAGCTCCAGACTCTGACTACATCCATGTAGCTCCATCAGACTCGTTGTCAGTAATGTCTCATGGGGAGTGAACATGTCCCACCTCCAGGGAGCTATTTATCTCCTTAGTGCCTCCAAATGAGGTCATCAAGCTGCCACCTGATTGACAGACTAGACTCCATCCCTTCACTCTTAAGTCTCAAATTGACAACAGATTTTGTAACCACCACAGTCCCGTTTGATATATTAACTAAAACTCAGTTAAAATGTTCATGAGAAACAATAAGATTTTATCATCATGCTTTCCACACTAAATGCACTAAGCAAGTTAGCTCTTATTTTTATTAAAAAATATGACAATCTATAGTTTATTCTATCATTTCATTCAGTCAGACTGGGTTTTCTCAGTATGGGCATAAAAACCACTTTTGTAGATGGTAGTACTCTTTCAAACTACCGGCTCAATAAGTTCCTCACTGAAAGGATGAACTGCTTGCTTTAAGATCTCTAGGAAAGTGACTTGGGTGTCCCAGAGAGGCTTAGTTATATAGGGGAAGGACCAGAGTCAAGAAATGGGCCTTGAAGATGTCAAAGGATAGGGTCAAAAGACTAAGAGAAGGCCTAGAGAGAGTCAGAGCTCCATGGAAGGCAGTGTCGGATACCCCAATAAGCAAAGACAGCATAGGCTTATTGGCTGTTAGCAATCTGGGGAGCCCTGAGGTTGCAGTGGTTTGGCTTTGGGCTGCTAACCTCAAGGTCAGCAGTTTAAAACCACTAGCCACTCCATGGGAGCTCCCTCCTCTAAAGATTCTCAAAAACCAACAGGGGCACAGTCTACCCTGTCCTACAGGCTCGGTTCACTGACAGTCAACACCAGCTCGATGGCAGTGAGGGTGAGTTCACAATTTCACATAGATTTCTTCACATGTAAGTAAAAAAGCACAAGAGAGCCTGTCCTTGTATTACTTTTTAGGTGTTCTGCCCCAAGGGGCTAAAGTTTGCAGAATAGTCAGATTCAAAGGGTTCTTGGTCCTCTTCTGACTCCGGGAGTAAAGCCGGGTGAACCAGGCAGGATGGAAAGTCAATACAAGCATAGTGTAAGCCTTCATTCCTTGAAGTACTGGGGCATCATTTCTGGAAGCCCCCTGGACTTCAGAGGGATCTGGGAAGGAAATGCTGTCATCTTCAGTAGTTTTTAGTGCTTCAAAGCTGAGTGGCAACTGCTTTCCCCAGGTGCTTGTTTCACACAGTGTTGAAGAGATTCATCCATGAATATAATAAGGAGCAAACACACAGGACTGGTATTCCATATCCAGGAACATTCCCTGAGGTTCAGGCCCAGAAGGCCTGTGTGGGCCTCAGGCCACAGTTAGTTGGTTCGTATCTGGGTCTCTGACAAGGAGCCCCTCAGGGTAGTAGATGCTTCTGAACCCAGGGAAGTTCATGTGCGTGAGTCTGGCTTCCTGAATAGAGATTTTGATTAATTTTTTATATAGCAAAATAAACATAACATAAAGTCTACTATTTAATCTGTTTTTAAGTGTTCAATTCAGTGGCATTAAATATATCCATGATCCATTTTAATTTTAACCAATTTGAATAATATGATCATTTACCGAATTCTTACTATGCTCCAGTGCAACACTAAGAATATAATTTAAAATCCTTATCATGGCTGACCAATAAGTTTTATCTTCAGAACAGAGTAGAGGTAGTTAGTCTTTCAACAAATATGTGTTTTCCACCAGCTGGTCTAAGTGTAATGATGAGGATACCAATCAGTACAGAGAAAGCTTAGACATGCGTGGGTGCAAAGGGTAGTTGCATCTTGCTAGATGAAAGTCCTGGTATGTGTAGAAGGATAAGTCACCAAGGAATGAACTATCTAGGCTTTTAATTATCCAGTAATCAATTATAGGAAAACCACAGGCACAGGGATATGTGAACTTTTTCAGGTGTATAAAAATAATCAACATCAGCCTGGGATTCTTCAACAGATAAGTTGTGTGTTGGGGGGGGGGGGGATGGGGAACAGTGAAGAAGCACCAGAGAATTATATGAAATTCAAATTTTTCTTGGGAGGCTGCTTTTAAATAAAATCCAATGCCGGTTTATGGAGTGCAATAGTTACTTTGGGAGGGGAAAAGAAGAGATGGAGCAATGGTTGCACAGGTCTATGGCGGGGCTTCTGAGGTTGCTACTTGGAAGCAAGTCTGGACTAGTGAGCCTCTGGCCAATTAGGAAGCACATGGGGGAGGAGGAGAGCCTGGGAGGCTGTATTCTTTAGCTCACCAAAGGAGCATTTATAATGCTTCAAGAAGGGCTAGGAAATGTGCTTTGTACAACTGTGAATTCCCGACAATCTTATTCCCCATAGCTTGATCTGCAGTCTTTCCTCTGGATCTCTGGTGAGAGATAGAGGATTAACATATATGTATTTGTGGTAGCAGGAAGGTGAGTGCCAAGACCAGGGCCTTCTCCAGTCCCTCATATATTTTTGCATCCTGAATGTAAGAATTCCTCCTGGTTTGTGAGCAAGGTTTGGAATAAGCAAGACAGGCATTTTCTCTTTTTTTTTTTTTTTTTTTGTTTTGTTTTGGGGGGCATTACTGCCCTCTGGTGGTGGGAGTAGGAGGCCCAGCCTTTGCTCCTGTGGAGCTGCAATTGAACCTTCATCCCAGTGGGCCACAGTCTTGTGCACAACCACTACGCCACCAGGGCTCAACCCAACAGGCATTTTCTATGTAACACTTCCCTCCATTTTTCCAAGAGTGTCTTGAATCAGGACCAAAGAAAGATATGTCTTTCTTGTGAGGTGGTATAAGCAAGTCTATGGGACCTAAGATGTTATTGATGATCTTTTGCATTTCTGAGGTTTTCCTACCTGCAAAAGAGAAATGTCTAAAGCCTTTTAACCCAAACTGAATAGTTCAATTTATCTCCATTCTTGTTGTGTTAGACTGTCATTTTTATCCCACTGTCTGCCTGAGACTAAATATTCACCTCCTAGACAAGTTTCTGTTATCTGACTATATCAATTGCTAAAACCAAACTAAACCCACTGTCACTGGGTCAATTCCAATTCATAGTGATCCTATAGGACTGGGTAGAAGTTGCTGGATAGTGGGTTTCTGAGAAGATAACTCTTTGCAGGAGTAGAAGAATCATCTTTCAACTTAAGAGTGGCTAGTGGTCTTGAACTGCTGACCTTGGGGTTAGCAGCCTCATGCATAACCATTTTGCCACCAGGGCTCCTTATCAATTGCCAAAAGTGATGAATAACCAAGGGAATATTGTCTCTGTGGTCAATCAAAGATGTGGATAGAAGGGAGTCTTAACATAAGTGTTGGTAGAAAATGACATTAAGAAATACTCTTTTGTCAGTGTAAGACATCATAAAATAATCATAAAATAATTTATAAATTATCAAGGTTCATGATGGAGAGAAAGGCAGGGAGGGAAGGGAAAAAAGAGGAGCTGACATGAAGGGTTCAAGTAGGAAGAAAATATTTTTGAGAATGATGATGGCAACAAATGTACAAATGTGCTTGACACAATGGATGGATGGATGGATGGATGGATGGATGGATGGATGGATGGATGGATGGATTGTGATAAGAGTTGTATGAGCCCCCAATAAAATGACTAAAAAAAATAATCTTTTCATGATAGGGAAATAGAAACCAAGTCTCAAGGAACAAAAAAACTTGAACTATTGACAGTTTTATTTAAGCAAGCAAATTTCTAAAGAAGGAGACTTGGTGTTAATTAATTATTATTTTTTTTTGGCATCACTGCTCTCCGGTGGTGGGAGTAGGAGGCCCAGCCCCACTGCTGGAATTGAATCTCCGTCCCACTGGGCCGCAGTCCCGGGCACAACCACTATGCCACCGGGGCTCAGCCTTGGTGTTAATTTTTATCTAGCCACAAAAAAAATCTCTGCAATCAACTCTTTTAATGACCTTTTTGCTGACTTATACTGTTCTTTTTAATCTTACTGCCTGCCTGGGACTAAGTATTTTGTGGCATTTTTATGACCTTTTCTGAAAAGATATATGTTGTAAGTATTTTGATATTATGATTATAAATTCTGTACTTCACTAAAATATATCTAAACATTTTGTCTACTGAACCATTTTAAAAATCTTATGTGTGTGTGTGACCTTAATCAAAATTAACTAATCTCTTTTGGCGAAGTTTCCAACCAACACCCATTGATCCAGGTATTTTGCTATGGACAATAGACTCTGTCCTGAAGTACATAACACCCTTCATAGACCATAGCAGCAGGACAAGATTTGAAAATTCCACTAATTGAACTGGAAATTACCTTGATCTCATTTATAACAGAACCAAGGAATGCTCCCTTGAACTTTAAACCAAAATGCCCTAGTGGTAGAAGATCATTATTTCAACATTAAAGAATTGGTGTTTGTTGGATTTCAGGTGGGTTCAGACCTGTTGTTCTGAAGATGCCCAACAAATTACCACCCTGAACCAACATTTATTTGCTGTTTTCATGCTCCAGCTGCCTTTATTTGAGATGAGTTAGTCTTCCAGACTTGACTCTACCCTCATATATGAGTGTTACTGAAAGTATTGCCATACCTCAATCCTCATGACATGTGTAACTAGTGTCCCCACTCCCCCCAAAACAAACTGAAAACCAAACCCACTGCCATCAAGTCAGTTTTAACCATTGACAACCCTTTAGGACAGGGTAGAACTGCCCCTGTGGGTTTCTGAGACTATAAATCATTAGAGAAGTAGGAAGTTTCATGTTTCTCACTCAGAGTGGCTAATGAATTTTAACTGCTGACCTTAGGGCCAGCAGTCCAACTCCCAACCCACTATGGCAGTGGGTTTGGTTTTCATTTTATTAGGGGCTCGCACATCGTTTTTCCAATACATAAATAAATATACTGTGCCAAGCACATTCGCATGTCCGCTGCCATCATCATTCTCTAAACATCTGCCTTTTCCCTTGAGCCCTTTCAGCTTTTCCAACCCCTCCCCTCTTCCCCTGCTCTCCCTCCACCATCAACCCTCGATACTTTATAAGTGATTATAGTTCTGTTGTATCTTACCCTGCCCAACACCTCCCTTGGCCCACTGCCCTATGCCCGTCCTCCAGACAGAAGGTCATATGTAGATCCTTGCAGTTGGTTCCGTCTCTCTGCTCCACCTTCTCTCCACCCATCCAGTAGTTTCAATCTAACCACTGGCTCAAAGGGGCTCATCCATCCTGATTTCCCCATATCTCCAGCTCCCCTCTCCACTACTGTACATTCTCCAGTCCACGCGGATGTGCAAGGTAGAGTTGGGACCATGATGGTTGGGGGGGAGGAAGACCTCAGGAACTAGAGGAAACTTGCATGCATCATCACTGCCCGGCTGTACCTTGACTAGTCTGTCTCCTTCCCGTGGCTCCCCTGTAAAGGGGTGACCAATTACCCACCAGTGAGCCTTAGGTCCCCACCCTGCTCTTTCCCTCACTCGTAATGAAGTGATTCCTGTTCTTGATGCTCGGTACCTGCTCTCTTTGGCCCCTCTTGATCACAGTTGCTGGTGTGCTTCTTCCATGTGGACTTTGCTGTCTCTGTGCTGGATGGTGACTCAGCTATCTTCAAGTCTTTGAGACTCTAGACATTCAATCATTTGGTGCTGGGCACCATCATTTCTTCTCCTCTGTTTGCCTCTGTATCCATTTGTCTTCAGCAGTATTGGGAGTCAATTGTTCCATTGATTTTGATTTTTGTTCTTTGATGCCTGATGCCTGATTGTTTCAGCACCTCATGATCACACAGGCAAATGAGCTTCTTTTATAGTGGGTTTTGTTGCTCCTGAGCTAGATGGCTGCTCATTTATGCTCAAGCCTTTAAGACCCCAGATGCTATATCTTTTGATAGCTGGGCACCATCAGCTTTCTTCACCACTCTTGCTCATGCTCCCACATGTCCTAAAGTGGGCACCTTGGGGATGTGTGCACACAATGATATGTGTTCCCCCCCTCCTGTTTGAGCCTAAAACTTTCACCACCATGTGACCATACTGGCTACAACAGCTTGCTTCTAATGAGTATTCAGCTACTGACATTTTGAAGATATACAAGGTAAAAATTCATGTATTGGAGTCTGATAAGAAACCCTATACATGTATAAAATTCTTTGCTCAATAGTGCTTTACCATTGACTAAAATACTGTTACCATCAATAGACTAGCCTTAAGCCCCATGTAGAAGATCTATGATATACTACAATGAGTTCTTTAAAGCAGAGCCAGGGATTTATAAGAAACAATAGTTACATGAATGGATTATGAACACTCACTTAATTGTAGCCCTCATTGTAGGGCTACAATTAGTTACATGAATGGATTATGAGCACTCACTTAATTGTAGCCCTATATGAGAAAGCTAGCTAAGTCCACATGGAAGCACACTAGCCTGTGTGATCCAAGGATTGCACACAATAAGATCCAAACCTGGAGGAGGGAATGGGACCAGTGCCTAAATGCTGAAGTCCTGGTTTGTGGAAAGCTACGGATAGCAATTGTGATAGTGAACGTTTATTGTGCCAACCTGGCCAATAAGCACATGTGGGAGTAATTGAAGCGCAGAGAGATAAATGGCTTGGTGAGCCTCTCCCTTTTGTTTCTCAGGTCTCTTGCTCTCTGATGGTTGGACCAGGACGCAGTTGCCTTAGATAGTTCCCTGCTTCAGCTTGAAAGGCTCCTGTGAGACATCCCTGAAGAGAAGCCACCTGGATCTACCCTGATGCAGCCCTGGGTGCTGGTTGGAGGAGTCAAATGGAGACCTCTGTCTGTGTTGAGATACTGATTTGGCTTTCTACCTGCAGTTGGCATCATTGCATGTGTTCTGTGAAATTGATGAGGACTTCGTAGATTGAGTTGGAGTCCTTTCTGAATTTACACTTATCCTTTATATAAAACTCTTTCTTATACATATGAGTTTCTGTGGATTTGTTTTTCTAGTCTACCCAGACTAACACAGCAATATTAACCCAAAAATCCATTTACAGAATCCTTATATGGATTGATTTCCTGGTGAATCCCCAGTGTACATAGCAAAGGAATATTAACAGCCCTGCTACCAGACAAAAAGCATTGTAAAGTGGATGTAAGCAGTTGTACTTAGGCTGAAATATTACATCTTGTAATTTGATCTACCTCTAGACAAAATGTGAATTTAATCAACTTTTAAAATTTTCTCTGCTTTCTCTTAAATTGAGGTCTTTGTTTTTTATGGACATTGTTGCTGGATCCTTTTTGTTGTTTGCCCTTGTTTTGTATGTTTACCTGCTTAGGGAAAACAAGATGGGGGTGGATTAAGAAGATAGTAGCTGCATTGATGATTGCAAGAGGATATGGAAAGGGAGGGTGGGGTAAATGGAGAATCAACATCAACGGGTACAGGAAGAAAGAAAAGGTTCCAAGTTGATTGTGGTAATGATTACACAACTCTTCTGTGTATGAGTGAACTACTGAATTGCACAATATGTAAATTATAGCTAATTAAAAAAACAAAAATATAAATATACTTTAAAAATCATTTTATTGGGAGCTCATACAAGTCTGATCATAATCCATACATCCATCCATTTAAAAATCATTTTATTGGGGGCTCTTATAGCTCTTATGACAATCCATAAATATATCCATTGTGTCAAGCACATTGATACATATGCTATCATAATCATTTTCAAAACATTTTTCTTTTTACTGGAACCCTTGATATCAGCTTCTCATTTTCCCCTCCCTCTTCCCTCATGAATCCTTGATAATTTACCATTTTCCTCTCATGTCTTACACTGACTGCTGTCTCCCTTCACCCACTTTTTGTTGTCCATTCCCCTAGGAAGGGGTTTTATATAGATCATAAAACTACATAAAAAGTGATCGACTCCTCTTTTCTTCCCAACCTTCCCCTTAACCTACTGGTGTCTCTATTATTATTATTGGCCCTGAAGGGTTTATCTGTCCTGGGTTCCTTGTGTTTCCAGCTCTTATCTGTATCAGTGTACATCCTCTAGTTTAGCTGGATTTGTAAGGTAGATTGAGGTCATGATAGTGGGTGGGGGTGGAGAAGCATTAAAGAACTAGAGGAAAGTTTTATGTTTCACCAGTGCTGTACTGAACCCTGAATGGCTAATCTCTTCCTGAGACCCTTCTGTAAGGTGATGCCCAATTGTCTATAAATGGACTTTGGGTCTCCACTTCACACTTCCTCCCCATCATTCACATTGATATGATTTTTTTTTCTGGATCTTAAATGCCTGATACTTGATTCCATTGACACCATGATCAAACAGGCTGGTGAGCTTCTTCCATGTGGGCTTTATTGCTTCCCATCCAGATGACAGCTTGTGTGTTTTCAAGTCTTTAAGACTGCAGACACAATATCTTTTGATAGCTGGGCACCATCAGCTTTCTTCACCACATTTGCCTTCAGCTGAGCATCACTGAATGCTGGATAATTAGAACAAGGTGCTCTTGTGTTGAGGGAGCATTGGATTGAGGACATTAAGTACCAATGCCCACCTGCTACCTTAGTACTTAATATATATGTACATAGATCTATTTCCCTATCATTATATAAAAATATATTTGCATATGTAGATGCATATTTAGACCCCTATAAATGTTCATTGCCTCCTAGTTCTTCTATTTCCTTTTAATTTTCTCTTGTTCATTATCATGTTTGACCTTCATTTGGATTTCACTAATTCCTTGTGGTTACATTGTCCTTAATTAAGCTTCACCAGATAGACTACTCCCTTCTCACCATGATTAGAGATCACTTGTTCCCTTGAGAAATCACTTTCTGAAGTAGCCACATTTGCACCAATGTAGGCAAGTGAGTTACCATTTGGATGTTGCTGCTTTGTGAATCTGCTGAATCTTAAGTTCTGAGACATTTTTCCTCTATGATATACCATGTCCATTACAATTCAAATGGTCTTCATTAGCTCCAGATCTGTATTTTGTGCAAATTGTCCTGGAACCGCTTTTCTCTGTGTATTTGATGCTCCCACTTTTTTTCCTTCCATTCTCAGCACCTACAATAAAAATAAATGATGGTATTCTTGATTCCAAACATTTAAGGAGTAGAATACTTCCTGACATTCAGCAACTCACCCTTGGCTATCTGACAGGTTGTGAACAATTACCGGGGAAAGCACATGTTTAGACCTAAGCCTAAAACTTGAAAGTGCTGGTTATTATCGTGAAAAATCTTTAAGATCCAAAACCTTGCTCTTCAATGAGGAAAAGGCATCCAGAAAGCATAGTTAGAATCATTGCTAAAACAAACAGGAAGAACGGGTAGAAATAATTTTCTTTTACCTTATCCTTCCCCTTCTCAAGATTCCTGAGAAATCAAGGAATGCAACAAAATTTTTGTGAGGGACATTCTGATCTGAGACTGTTAGGTAGCTACAGCCAAAAACTAGGGGTTGCTAGGGCCTCGCTTCCCCCTTTACAGGAAGTTGGAAGCCTGTAAAGGCTAAAGGGCATGCATAAATTCAGGCCTTGGAGGCAGGAAGCCAGGCTCCTGGAGGCAGGGAGGACGTCAATCTAGGCCAGGTGGACATAATTCAGCCAATGGGGTCAGCCAGTACCTTCGACCATACCTCCCAGTGGAAAGTCCCTGAAGGCTGAAACTCTGAGGCCACCTCACTCTTTTCCAGCTTCTCCTCAGCCAGGTTATGGTTTTTCTGGCCTCCAGTCGCCACATATGAGGGTGACTGTGTAAAACCAGAAACTTCTATCCTTTATAAAACTCACTTGGATCACAAACCTGGCTTTCTCAAGAAACCAAGCAATGAGGTATCCCACACCTGAGGAATCTAACAAGACCAGCATAGTTGTTTCTCAGAAAGAGGAGCCAACAGGGTGTGACAAATTTAGCATTACACCTATATATTCTTCTATATAGTGCCTAGTGATGTAGACAAAGGTATAATCCTATAAATACAATGTCAGAACTCTCTGGGGATAAAAAATTGGTTGACATAGGAGGTAGCTTCCTTTTCTATTTATTTTGCTACACATATTTCCTCTTTTGAATGAACAATCTAAGAAGAGCTCTTTCAATCTGCAATAACCCTAGAACAGGAAACTAAATGGAGTATAACTTACTCTTTGGGTATCAGATTTGCTGTGGTGAATCACCAATGTTACATTCTGCTAGAAATTTGTTATTGTTGTTGCTTAAGGTTTATTGATAATAGGTAAAAATTCATGAATCAGGAGGCACCAGTGCCCAGAAAGATACTACAGTGTTTCAAGTTAAAAAGAGAAGAGGGGTTTTTATCAGGTAGGATAGATGTTCACCAGAACAAGATACACACATGGCAAAAAGGTTACAAGGGAGTTGTTAACTATAATTCTTTTTAACATTGTCATTTGGAATCCCTACCTATGGTATGTGCTGATGAATAAGTCAAGGAAATATTCTCTACAAACATCTTTAGTAAACAATTCTTCATACCAGGTAACATTTTTTAACTTTGGGAGTTAAATGGAGTTGCGCTTTTACAAGAAGCTGAGTTATCTTTTCAAAGGCATAGAAACAAAATTTTAGGAGCCAGATTGGAATTTGATTCATATCAGGGTCTAATTTACTTTTGATTCCCACCAAAAAGTCCAGGCCAGACAGTTTCAGTAGTAAGCTTCAGACAGCTTCTTCATCAGCTTCAACTTTGAGTGTTCTACCAATCATTCAGAAAAGAGCTAACACCAATTTTACTCAAACTACTTCAGACTGTAGAAAAGTTTGGAAACATTCAGAATTGATTTTAGGAAGCAAGCATAATCCTGGTAATCAAGCCAGACAGAGATGTCACTAAAAAAAGAAAATTATAGAACAATATCCCTCATTTACAAAGATGTAAAAATTCTTAATGAAATTTTACTCAAATGGAATTCAAGATATGGGGAGAAATACATCATGATCAACTGGAATTCACACTAGGTATGCTAGAATGGCTTAACAATAGAAAAGTAACCAATGCAATCCATCACACAAATAAAGAAAGAGAACCCCCAAAATCTGGTACTGGTGAAAACAATAGATAACAAACCCATGAAATGGAATTGAGAACCTAGAGGTAAATCCATCAACCTATATAGAAAGCTGATCTTGAACACATGACTGGGGGAAGATCTTTAGCAAATCGCTACACTGAAATTAGATATCCATTAGCGATAATGTCTTTAGCAAATGGCTCCACCAAAATTAGATATCCATTAGCAGAATGAAACAGGACCCATATCTCACACTATGAGGTAGTCTTGTATTCTGGTGCCAATTTGACTAAGAGTGTAGGGGTGGAGTCTAGCCTGTTAATCCGGAGGTAGCCAATGGTACCTCTGTGTGGGCATGGCTTTCTCTGAGAATTCTTGGAAATCTCATGGTACTTCCCATTGAAAATGAGAGACCATAGACTCAGTCTCTGGGAGATGGTCTACAGACAAAACAACAAGGCAGCATGCTATAGACCCTGAGTCTTGGAGACTGGAATTGCTGGAGGAGAAGCCTCATGAGTTTACCCTGATGGAACCAGACCTCTGGGGCTGAAGAAGCCACATCTTGCCAGAGCTAAGATGCTTCTACTACCAATGGATACTGCTGATGGACCCTGAGCCCTGAAAATGAGGAGCCATGGGGAGACTCCTGCCAGTGCTGGGATGCTTCTACTGCCACTGGATACACAGGACTCTGCACCCACTGGTCTGTGATTGACCTGGTGTTATTGCATGTGAGTTGGAAGGAGACTTTACAGACTGGTAGCGGATATATGGGCTAATATCAGACTTATGGCCTTGGACTGGACTGGGTTGGGATGTTTTCTCAATGTTCTATCCTCTTGTATATAAACCTTTCCCTAATATACATATGCATGATTATGAATTTATTTCTCCAGTCTACCTGGCCTAACACACACTATATAGGAAAAGAAACTCAAGGTAGATAAAAGACATTAGGTTAAATCTAGAACTATAAACATCACCAATGAAAATAGGTGTCCTAGAAGTCCTAGTAAAAGGAAAAATACATGATCAAACAGTGAAAAACACAAATGGCAGAAGACAAACTAGATGATGGGGGCCACGTGAAAATTAGACACTTGTGTGCATTGAAAGATTCCACCAAAAGAAGAGTAATGACAAGAGTCCTAAAAGCATGTGAGTGGGCTGAGCCCCGGTGGCGTGGTGGTTGTGCATGGGACTGCGGCCCACTGGGATGGAGCATGACTCCATGGAGCAAAGGCTGGGCCTCCTACTCCCACTACCTGAGGGCAGTGATGCCCCCCTCCCCCCAAAAAAGCATGTGAGCATCCATTTTAGGTGCAAGAATTCATCTTACCCCATTCAGAGAGGAAAAACGACGACAATCAAAAGTCACATGGAAACAATTGAGTAGATTAATGACCCATACAAATATTGGTCCTCATGATCCTGAGGCCTCAACTAGATGGTACCCATCTGCCACTAATAACTTCTCTGAAAAGAATCGCACTAGAAGGTCTTTAATAGAATGGGAGGAAAAAATTAAATGGAATTCAAAATTATAAAAGAGATCTGGGGCTGAGCCCCGGTGATGTAGTGGTTGAGTGTGGGACTGCAGCCCACTGGCTTGGCGGTTCAAATCCAGCAGCAGCAAGGCTGGGTAGCTCCCATGACCACCAGAGTGCAGTGATATACTCACCCCCCCACCCCCCAAATAAATAAAAAGAACTCAGTCCAGTGACAGTTAAATTTTTTTTTTTTTAAAAGAGAGAGATCTGGCTTACTGGTTGGATAGAGACTGATGGGACTCCCAAGAACATGGTCTTTACCCTTCAAGTTGGAAGGAACTTATCCCCAGGTTAGAATAACAAAGCTTTTAGGATCAAAAAGAAAGGCAGCATTTACCCAAGGCCAAAGTTCAGAAGGTTGGGAAAGACCAAGGAATGGAAGCAAGGAACATAGCAGGGAAGTGGAATGAGTGAAGGTACATTGAAGGGATTGTAATGGATGCGTTTCATCAGAATGTGCAGGAACTGTTGAATGCAAAACTGTGCCCAACTCTGCAAACCTTCACTTAATTCATAATATATTTTTTAACTTCACCAAAAGAATAAAAAGATAACTATTGGGCGGGGGAAGTTTTTTTTTGGCAAAGATATGTCAGACAAGGGCCTAATCTCTAAAATTTCTAGGAAATTTCATTACCTTGGTAATTAAAAGACAAATAACCCAATTTAAAAATGGGTAAGGGTGGCGGCAGCAAAAAAAAAATGTGTAGGTTTGGTAAAGGAGCAGGGCATCACAAAAGAGGAAGGCTCTCAAAGAGAAGGATTGGCACAGTGGCTGCAACAATGGGCTCAAATACAACAATTGTGAGAATGGGAAGGGACAGGGCAACTAACAGTTACTGGCACCTCACAGCACCAATATTGGGAATATCTTCTCCCCATCTATGAATGGCCTTTTCTTTCTCTTAATTGTGTCTTTTCATAAGCAGGAGAGGTTCACCTTACTAAAGTCTAATAATCTTTTACAGTTTCTTTCTTTATGCTTAACCAGGATTACATTCTGACTTAAAAAAAATCCCATTTGGTCATAATGTATTATCCTTTTATATAAAATATAAAATTATACTTTATACCAGGGGTCCTCAAGCTTTTTAAACAGGGGGCCCTTTTATTGTCCCTCAGACCATTAGAGGGCTGGACTATAGTTAAAAAAAAAACAAAAAACTATGAACAAATTCACTGCGGGCTCGGGATGAGTGGCTGCTAAGCAGGACAGGCAGCCATGGCAAAAACACCCAGCAGGTCAGATACATGTCCTTGGCGGGCTGCAAGTGTGACCTGCAGGTCATAGTTTTAGGACCACTGCTTTATACTTTATATAAAGTATAAAGTGATAATATGAAATAATAATATGAAAGCATGATACTGATAATGTGAGGCACTTTCACAGCTATGAAAAACAAAATGGTACTTCTTCCAACAACTGGGGAGAGTAATTCCCTACTACCCAGCACCCTCTTTAATGGGTAAAAAAGAATCAAAATATGAACAGATGTATACACACCTATGCTGCATTCAGCATAGTTCACAATAGCAAAAAGATGGAAATGACCTAAATTAGAAGGATGGATCACTATATACCATCTATATCAATAAATGTTGAAACCTTTGCTAAGATGAACTCCAGATGAATTAGAAATTGAAAGAAATCTCAAGGCTATGCTGATTTCATAAAACAAATTGGATGCTATTCTCTCATCTTTTCTGTGTTTGGGAGAGTTTGTATTAGATTGGTTTTTATTTTACTTCTTAAATATTTAAAAGCATTTACCACACAGCCACTTCAGCTTAAGATTTTCTTTGTTGGATTTTAATTAAGGATTCACTTTATTTTATATTTAATTTCATTCAGATTTTTCCTTTCTTTTATTAGGCTTAGCAAACTGTGTTTTTCAAGAAACTTGACCTTTTCATTTAAAACTTTATTAAATTTCTTTTCATTACTCTTTTCATAACATTTCCTTTCCTTACTTATATAGATAACTAGTCATGAAATTACTGAGCGATATGCAAATTCTGTATTTAACATTTTGACAAACTGTTTTCCAAAGTGGCTGTTTCCTTTTACATTCCTACCAGCACTTTATGAGGGTTTCAGTTATTCCACCCCCTGCCCAACACTTGCTATTGTCTGTCTTTTTGTATCATAAACATACTTATGGGTTTTTAAGCAGCATCTGATAGTAGTTTTAATTTGCATTCACTTAATGAATAATAGTGCTGATCATCTTTCATATGCTTTCAGGCAATTTGTATATCTTTTTTGGAAAAATACCTATTGAAGTCTTTTGGCCATTTTCTTTGCTCAAACTAAATTTATTAGCTCTTTTTTTGGTTACATGTAGCAGTAACAACTCCATCTTATCATAAATAAGAACATAATTCATTTTGGGAACAGATAACCAAAATCTGGGTTAAAGATTTAGAGATTGGGGAAGAGATAACCAGGTTACCCAAGGGCAGCCATGCAAAAAAAAAAAAAAGAAAGAAAGAAAGAAAGAAAGAAGACTGATATAAACTAAGATCTTGGTCTGCTTTTTAATTTTCAGGCCACATAATAAGAGTCTATTGTTAGTCTATTGTTAGTGCCCTCGTTTTAAAAGAGCAGTTAGAGTGAGAGCTCTTAACTTTATTTTAGTTTCCTAGGGAACAGATTGTAATTGGGTCAACTAGGGTTATGTGACCCACCCCTAAAATAAACAACTGTGATCAAGAGGGTGGTTATGGACTGAGCCCCGATGGGGTAGTGGTTGTGCGTGGGACTGTAGCCCACTGGGTTGGAGTTTCAAATCCAGCAGCAAGGCTGGGCCTCCTACTCCCACCACCAGAGGGCAGTGATGCCCCCCCCCCCGCAAAAAAAGAGGGTGGTTATTCAGACCCTAACCATGCAGAACTTAACCAAAGCAGTGACCTGTCAGTGAACAAGCCCTTTTTAAAGAGTTAAAGTAACAACATAAAACAAAGATGACTATATGTCAGATACTGTATGTATCCTCCCCAAGTCTACAGTATTTATTATTTTGACCCTTTACAGGAAGTTTTCTGACTCTGGGAGGAAAGCAATTGATCTGAAAGACAAGGACATGGATTGGGCTGTTGTCCTGGAAATTGACAGACTACCTGTTCTGCAGACGATGAATAAATAGCCTGATGTTCATATACTTGGGAAACCCGAGCCAAACTTTAAAATGTGATTCAGGAGTTCTCACAGTATTTGATATGCTAGAAAAAATAGTGACTCTTCCAGAGAAAGACATCTGAATTGTACTAATATGTGCTGTTTTCCAAAGGCATCTGACCAGAGCACCATATTAGTGTCTTTAAGGAAAGAGCATTTCATGGAACTCTTTTGGGGAAACATTTGTGTGCTAACCTTCACTGTCTACAGTGAGGTTTGTTTTCAGACTTTTTTGAAATCATGGTTCAGCAATGACTATGTGTAATGTATAATGGAGGTTCACAATATAGAAAACAAGTCCTCTGCTCTGGAGGACTTCCCAGTTTAGTGGAGAAGGCTTTTAAGAAAATACTCTTATAAGAGTATGATGACCCCTAAAAGGGTAACATATAGTGCCTAGAAACACATAAGTGGGACATCAATGAGATTTGAGGCCATCTAGGGAGACTTTCACCAAGAGACGATATACAAACAGCAACTTCAAAATGACTAGGAGAAATTAATCCTATAAAAAGGGAAGCAATGGGAGGGATGGAGGAATGGAGAGGGAGAGCCAACTTCAGGGATCTACACGTAGCCTCCTCTCTGGGGCATGGACAACAGGGAAGTGAGTGTTGGGACACATTGTACAGTGTACAGGATGAAAAAATAATTTGTAAATTACTAAGGGTTCAAGGGGAAGGGGGGGAGGAAGGGTAATATAGGGGGCAGATAATGGGGGCCT
>PVJH01021321.1:0-38851 GCA_004026705.1 Nesogale talazaci
GGGGGGGTGGGGGGGAGGGGGGGAGTTCCGGTCTTGTCTCCACAGAAACCAGAGTGGGCAAGCAGTTTCTACCATGAAGCACCCAACCATGAGGACAGCACGGACACATGGAAGGATACAAGAAAAGAGAGAACTACAGAGCTGGAAGCAACCAGAGTCAGATGGACTCCATCCCTAGAAGTGGGTGTGGCAGATAAAAGGTTGGGGGAGGAGCCAGCACACCACACCTACAGGGACAAAGACAAGAAGGGAGGAAGAGTAAGAGAGCAGGTCAAGTTCCTACCCTGACACATGATGCTCAGAGGACTACACCCCTCTGGGGACCTAAGGGGTCACAGGAAGGACTGGGCAAACAACAACAGGACGGGACACACTGGCTCCCTAAGCAGACAGCAACACAGGACACTTCGGGAGTCACACGGGAGTCACATAGTGGGGAAGCATTGCGACTGACACCCTCCCCTCCCCCCCCTCCCCGCCCCACAAAGCGAAATGAATCAAGAAGGGAGCACTCCTGGTCAGAGAGGCAGGAGTAAATACCGACAGGTCTGACGGTTCCTGGGGGGCATGGATGAGAGGAGGATAATGGGGCATGGACAGACTTATGGATGGGGGAAGCAACAAGTGGTCCGGAATCAATGGAAAGGAGGGTGTGGGAGGCCTGGTAGGGATTAAGCAAGGACAATAAATCTATGAGGAAACGCTGAAATGCCAATGAAGGTGGAGCATGAGAGTGGGACAGGAGGGAGATGCAAGAAAATGAGTAAAGAACTAGAAGGAAAGGGCACTTACAGAGGTCTAAACATAGGCATGTCCATACATAAATACAATTATCTATTATAAGAATGGAATAAACTTAAGAACATATCTATAAGTCAAATACTATGGTAGCAAGTGGACCTTGGACCCTCTCCCTGATGTTTCCTCAATGCAAGAACACTTTGCTCTATGAATCAGTTATTCCTCGAGGTTCACTGGCCCAATACGATCATTGAAGTAAAATGCATAAGCATAAGCAAATGTGGTGAAGAAAGCTGATGGTGCCCAGCTATCAAAGGATATATCATCTGGGGTCTTAAAAGCCTGAAGATAAACAATAGACCATTTACCTGAGAGGAGACAACACCCATACAGAAGCCCAAATGCCATCGTGGCCACAAGGTGGTGAAAGGTCTAGGCAACAGACATCAAACGAGGGGAAAAAATACATATCACTGTGTGCACACATCCCCAAGGCTCCCACTGAGGACATGTGGGAGCATGAGCAAGAGTGGTGAGGAAAACTCATGGTGCCCAGCTATCAAAAGATACAGCATCTGGGGTCTTAAACACTTGAGCATAAACAAGCAGCCAACTAGCTCATGAGCAACAAAACCCACCATAAAAAATTCATTTGCCTGTGCGACCGTGAGATGCTGAAACAATCAGGTATCAGGCATCAAAGAACAAAACTCCAAATCAATGGACTCATTGACTCCCAATACGATTGCTGAAGACAAATAGATACAGAGGTAAACAGAGTAGAAGATGGTGCCCAGCCACCAAATGATTGAATGGAGTCTCAAAGACTTGAAGATAATCGAGTTGCCATTCAGCGCAGGAACCGCAAAGCCCACATGGAAGAAGCACACCAGCCTGTGTGAACAAGAGGGGTCAAAAGGAGCAAGTATTGAGCATCAAACAACAAGAACCACATCATTATGAATGAGGGGGAGAGCAAGGTGGGGACCTAAGACACTGGTGGGTAATTGGACACCCCTTTATAGGGAGTAACGGGGAAGAGACAGACCAGTCAGGGTGCAGCCAGGCAGTGATGATGCATACAAGTTTCCTCTAGTTCCTGAAGCCGTCCTCCCCCCAACCATCATGGTCCTAACTCTACCTTACAAATCCAGATGGACTGGAGAAGGCACACTGGTGGAGAGGGGAACTGGAGACATGGGGAAACAAGGACAGATGAGCCCCTTCAGGCCAGTGATTAGATTGGGGCTGCTGAAAGGGTGGAGAGAAGGTGAGGTGGAGAGACGGAACCAACTGCAAGGAACTACACATAAGCTCCTATTTGAAGGACGGGCATCAAAGGAGTGGGTTGGGGGAGAGGTGGACAGTGTAAAACGTGACAGAACAATAATAATTTATAGAGTATTGAGGGTTGGTAGGAAGCGGAGAGCAGGGGAAGAGGGGAAAGGATGGAAAAGCCTATATCAAGGGTTCAAGGGGAAAGGTGGATGACTGGAGAACGCTAACAACAGTGGACATGTGAAGGTGCTTGGCACAGTATGTTTATTTATGTATTGTGAAAAATGATGTATGAGCCCCCAATAAAATGATTTTTAATTAAAAAAATAAGACAAAGCATAATACCCCCCCCCCAAAAAAAAGAAGTGTCAAGGGAGAACTGATGTCACTGATAAAATATTTCAACAAGCAAGATATGCTGAAGTTTCTGTAAACATAGATGCTACAATATGGTATCTGGAATGGATTAAATCTTGCCTTCCCTCCCCAAATAAGTGTTAGACCCTAGCCCCTATTCTTATGGATATCAACTGGTTTGGAACTAGAACTTTCTTTGTTATGTTAAACCAGTCATTAGAGTGTACAAGATGTCCTAAAGATGTTAATTCTGGGTTCTGAATAATTCTGAATGAAGAGGAACGGCAGATGAAGAAGGCAGATGCTTTGTGAGGATCTCTGAAAATCATGGCATATTGGGGGCTACAGACTACAGACATGGAAGGAATTGATACATGCGAGACCTTAAATTAAATGTTCTGGGGAACTTTGAAAAACAAAGTTTCAGTTCTTTAAAACAAAACAAGAAAGCTCAACTCACTGCCCGTGAGTCAATTCTGACTCAGAGCCGCCCTAGGTTGGGGGTGAGGTGTGAGGAGGGGGGTGCAAAAGAAAACTGTCCCAGTGTTTTTCATAAACTGCAACTCTGATGGGATGTAGAACGCCTCATCTTTCACTGCAGGAGTCACAGGTTGATTCAAATTGCTGACCTTGAGATTTGCAGCCCAGTACAGAGCCCAGGCATCCACCATGGCTCTTTAAAGACTTATTTCTGGTATTTTTATTATAGCAACAGTACTTAAGACCGAACCTTCATATGAAGGAGATATTTACAAATCAAAGACCCTGAGTCATGTAAAAGTGTATTCTGCTCAGTTGCTAACTAAAATATTGGAGCTTTGAATTCACCCAGAAACTCTTTGGGAGAAGAGCCTAGCAACCTCCTTCTGAAAACTGAGCCATTGAAAACTCCACAGATCAGACTTGTACTTGGACACATAAGAGCTTTCCTCAATGTAAAGGCCACGACAAATATTCATAAACCATATTACCCACCAGAGAGCAGTTGTCAGGTCTCATAGACTGTACTTTCCACTGTGTGTTAAAAAGACATTGGTTGGAAAGATTTGTTTATTGAAGGTGGAAAGACTATTGATCATTTTTTTATTGACAGATATCTTTCAACTGGGAGGTGATTGTGTGGCTAAGCAGACCCTGATATTTCTACCACATAGTGATTCAGAGAGAATCTACTTTATAAATCAGACCAAAAGAAAGAACTCATGGAAAATATATTTTATACAATTATTGTGATTTTTAATTTCAGTCTGGATAAATTATGTATGTGATATACTTGGTAATATTTCTTTTAGAGAGTTAAGGAAGGGTGTCTTTCAGTGACATAAAGAAAGGGGAAAGTTCTAATTAGATATCATCACTATCAGTTTAATTAGGGTCTAAATGATAAGGGCAAGTCATCACGCTTCCTGAAAGCAGATATCAGGTCAGGCCATGGGACTTAGCCATGGCTGAACTTCTGTTTGTGTATGTTCCTCTCAGAAGCAGAATTACAGTTGTCTGTGGTTTTGTTTTTTTTTTAAGACAAATGAAATGACATCAATGTGAGATTAGAACAGGACTAATTTATTTTATTTAATATTATCTTCAGAAAAATAAAATAAAAGGTCTTCATTGAAAAACATTCTAGAAAAAAAAATTTTAAAAAGAAAAAACATTCTGAAATATTTCTGATCCTTGGATTTCTGAATTTTTAAATTTTATAACTTTCTAAAGTAATTAATAAATCCAGCCACTGAAAGTGGATAGGAATTTCCTGTTCACCAACAAATGTTCCTAAAATACTGTGATGCTCAAACTATGTTTTCTAAAAGTTAAGGTTTCTTAGAGTTAATTAACATAATTTTGACTTGTGATGAGAGAAAACAAAAAGGAACTTATTTTTGATGTAATCCAATAATTACAGCAGTTTGGGTTTATTGCTGCATCAAACTAACGTTAGTCATTTAAGAAACAGTTACTCATATCTACAAAATATAGATTGAGAACAGTTTCTTTTAAAGCTTTCTGCTAGGACAGTTTAGATAATGTGGGTTTTCTCTAACTCATACAGCATTTCATTTAATGTAAGACAGCAAAAAGACTACTTTCAACATTATCCAAAGATGGCATCTGCCATTTGAGGAGATGGGTCTTTATTTTAAACTGTCACCTAATTACATACTGCCTCAGTACTGCCAAGATAGAGAAAAGCTCACTGCCACTGAGTCAATATTGACTTATAGCGACCCAATAGGGTAGGGTAGAATTGTTCCTATGGGTTTTGGAACTTGTTTATGGGAATTCTTTCTCCAGAGGAGTGACTCGTCATTTCCATTGGCCAACCTTCGGGACTATAGCACAACACAAAATCGCTATCCCTTCAGGGCTCTCCCCTTCATACTAAAGATGTGCTACATTCAATAAATTGAGACTGAAGTGTGTCTGTGTCCTTATTTGATTCACTTCAATGCAGTAAGTGATGACTGATTATCAGCTATTGTTAGGGACTGCCTTGGGAACAATGACACTAAGTCCACACCCACTCGTTCTCTAGCCAGGCCTTGATAAGGAAGACAAACTTGCATTCCTTCCAACCATAAAGGAAGTGTTCTTTTTTTGTTTTGTTTTCAAAATCAAGTATTCTGGGAACACAGGAGATGGAGTATATATCTCTGTTTCTGTGTGATGTAGACAAGAAATAATGAAAAGGATTTCACACATCCAATGCCCACTCATTTCCTGCCATGCCCTCATTTTGTCTGTTCTCTGTTAGCCAGATTGCATTTTATGCATAAAGATCATGTTGTTCTCTTCCCCTGCTTTAATTTTCCAATCACTCCCCATTCCATTTGATTCAATCCAGTGTCTTCTCCATTACATACAAGATCTAGATAAAATCCAGTATCTTCCCCATCACATGCAAGATCTTCAAGATCTGCCTGTACCTTCCTGCTAAACTCATAAAACTGGTCTTTCTTTTCCTTACACTGGCAAGTCCAGGGCCAGTGTACACCCAGGCATTTGCCGCTTCTAGGGCATGTCAATCTTTCTCCATATCATTCAATGCAATTCATACTCATTATAAATATCTGCTCCTCCAGAGAAGTCTAATTTTTAATTCACTCTCTCTAGAAAACCTGCATTGGAATCCTTGTCAGTGTATTTCATGCATAGCTAAAACTAACAACTGCCTACTGTTCGCGGCAACAAAAAGAGGAAGGTCCTGGGCTAGATGTACGGATTCAAACATGAGAACTAGGGTGAGGCAGGGGCAGAACCAGGAGGTCTTTCATTCTGTTGTACACAAGGTCACTATGAATGGGAACCCACTCCAGGACACACAAAAGCCAAAACAGGTTGCAGAACAGGTGTTAGCACTGTGTCCCGACTAAGACTGGTTCCAAAGAGAGGGGTGAAAACCATTACTGAAGAACTATCAATGAAAACCCATGGTCTACAATAGTCTAATCCTCAACTTTGGTTCATGAGTTGTACAGTTCCTGGCAACATTTCCTTCTGCTGCACAAGAGTTTCCCATGAATATGTGCCACTCGATGGCACATAACATCACAACCACCAACAATATCACAATGTTTGGTCTCTTCGTGAGGCTACTTGGCAGTATTGTGCTTCTTTGTTTATGGCCACAAGCCCTCATGCAACCATGGAATGTAATTTCTGTGAGTGAAGCAACCACATTTTCATCATTGTAGTATTTGCCAATTCTAAAATCAAGGATCTGGCATCCCCTGGGATTTCAGCAATTGTGGTTGAACAAATAAATCAATATTTTGATGCTTTCTTTCTCCAGTCTCAGGAAAGAAGCATGTTGAGTGTTATTTTTGTCCAGGCGAATATTCAAATTTAAACTTTGGTGCAATTTTACCATCTTAAAAGATCAACTCTACAAAGAAAGCCCAAACTAACATCATAAAAGAAAAATGTAGGAAGTGCTTATGGCATCTATTCCTTGGAGTCCTTGGGTAATGCTGTTGGCCTCACATGACACTAAATTCACAAATGTAAGAAAAATTAAAAATAAATTACCTCCTCCTCTTTTTATGTTTTCAACAGTACCATTGTCTTTCAGTGTTCCCCAAAGGGAGGACACGGGGTCAGTGTGCACATAACTAGCAAGGTTGAAGCACTATTTCAGTTTTGTTGCAATCTTCTCTTTATGGGAAGGCTAACATTACAATATTATTAAAAATGCAAACCAATAAGACATAAAATGGCTTGCTTATTGCTAACATTTATGCAAAACCACTTAAAATGTTAAAAATATTAATCTCTTTCCCTGTCTAGCAATTAATGCTGCACAGATGACGACAATTGTTTTTTCCACTGGAAAATCACCAGCAATCCACATTCTCTGCGTCTACTTAATTAACACAACTATATATATCCTTCAAAGTCACAGGAAATTGGTATAATTGCTTTAGTAAACTCAATGAGTCTCCAACAAAGAACATATTGCTAAATTAAAGGCAAGTAATATGAAGCTTGAAAAAATATCAGGAATATAGGCCTTCTTGCACCTTGCATAATATGAGGTAATATAGAGGTCAAGGAAAGAAAAGAAAAATTGAGAACTCTGGAACTGACTTCCACACCCTGTTCAAGTACTAGGTGCAGCGTTACGGCATTCTGTCATGCAAATGCCATGTTATATAGATGTAATCAATCACAACATTGCTGACAAAATGGATGTGCTGGGTTGATTTGGAATATCTGACTTGGTTAGCTCATGCTGGTAGAACAGCAATCTTACAAGTGGAGAGAGTCAACAAGCAGAAAGTTATTCTTTCCTCGTTTGGAAATCTCACTCATTCACTCGCAGTGAATTCATTCTGACTCAGAGACCCTAGAGGGCAGAGTAGAAATGTCTCTGTGACTTTCTAAGATTGTAAATCTTTACAGGAGCAGAAAGTCTCAACTTTATTCCACCAAGAAGCTAAGGAACTGGAACTGCTGACCTTGCAGTGAGCAGCCTACAATGGCCCAGTCAAGTTGATAGGTCATTTTGGTGGGCGCAATTCACACTTTGAAAGAAATACAGATTTTAGGTTTATGTGTATTTGTCTGTGTCAAAAAAGAATTTGTGTTTTACTAAGATCTCTCTATATATACTACTTCATGGATATGAGGTAAAAAAAATAAAATACGGAAATTAAATGATATTATTGGGTGCTATGGAATAATCTAAAGCTCATGAAGAACTCTGTGTGTGTGCAACATAGTGAAAAACTCCCCTAACATGTACTATCCTCACGATTATTGTTATTTTGGAGCCCATTTTCATAGCCACTTTTATCAATCCATCTCATTGAAAGTATCTTTTTTGCTGACCTTCTTCGTTAGCATACCTGATGTCTTTCACGAGGGACTCTTCCTTCCTGAAAACAAGTCGGAAGCAAACAAGATAGATGTTTGCCATCTGACTTCTAAGAAGCATTCTATAGATCTCTCTGCCAATACATACTGTTTCATCTGTCAGTTTGCCTACCATGGTGGCTGTGTGCTGCTGCGATGCTCGAAGTTATGTCATGAGAATTTCATACACGAGGTTTCAATAGAATTTCCAAAATAAGTGAACAGTTAAAATAAAGAGAGGATTCTGAAAATTTAGACTCTGAAAAATTGATTAATAACAAGAGAAACAATTTCGGACATAGCATGAGAAGATGGAACAGCTCCTCATATTGGAAGATCTTCAGAATACAACTTGGACAGGGCTGTTGCCAAAAGTATAGTTTGTTTTAACGACAGATGGATGGAAGCTTTCATGATCTTTGTCTCCCGAAAGGAGAACTGCAAATGAAGAAATAGTACATATGTCATATTAATAATTGGAATATGGAATTGTGAATCTAGGGAAATTGAAAATTATCAAAATAGAATAAAACACATAAAGACAGATATTCCTGGTATGAGGGAGCTGGCATGGAATGGTTTCTGGCCATTTCAAATCACACAATTTTATGGTGTACTATGCCAATAATGACAAACTGAAGAGGAATGGTGTTTCATTTATCACCAAGAGGAGAATTTCAAGATCTAGCTTGAAGTGCAATGCTGTCTGGAATACAATAATACCCATACACATACACTAATGTCTATGGTTTAACTGTTAGTCAAATTCACACATCAACTACTGAAGCTAGCGATGAGGACATCTACCAATTTATTCATTCTGAAATCAGTTGAACAAACAATCAAGATGGCCTAATTTTTGGAAATTGGAATGAAAAAGTTGGTTAACGAAGAGGAAGAAGCAGTCTTTAGGAAATAAAGCCTTGGAGATTGAAAAGAAGCTGAAAATCCCATGATAGAATTTTATATAACCAACCATATCTTGATTAAAAATATCATTTTTACACAACCTAAAGGATAACTATACACAAAAATTATGCCAGAAGGAATGCACAGGAATCAAATAGAATGCATCATTGGGAAAAGACAATGCAGAAGCTCAATATCATCAATCCAAACAAAGCCAGGAACACACGGTGGAACAGACTGTCAATTGCTCATGTTAGGTTAGGTTGAAGCTGAAGAAAGTTAAAACAAGTGCATGAGAAACAAAATACAACCTTAAGCGTATTCCACCTGAATTTTGAAAACATCTCTAGCACAGTTTTGATGGTAAGTAAACACAAAAGTCCGAAGACCTGATGAACTGTGGGATGACATCAAGGACACAGTCCCTGGAGAAAGCAAAGAGATCCTTAGAAAGAAGACAGGAAAGAAAGAAAGAAATCACCCATGTTGATGTCAAAGCAACTCTTGATCACACAACAGCAGAAACAAAAGGAGGAAATGATTAAATCAAAGAGCTAACCAGAAAACTTCAAAAAGCAGCTCAAAAAAAGTACAAGTGACGTGTTATGGTGAACTGTGCAAAGACCTGCATTTCAAGAACCAAAAAGGAAGGACGCACTTAACATATATCAAAGATAGAAAAGAACTGAAGAAAAAATGTGAGTCTCAAGTTACAGATATTAAAAAGTTTCTAAGGGCAAAACATTGAATAATGCAGGAATCATCATAAGAAGATGAAAAGAGGGGGCTGAGCTCCAGTGGCGTAGTGGTTGTGCACGGGACTGCAGCCCACTGGGATGGAGGTTCGATTCCAGCTCCACGGAGCAAAGGCTGGGCCGCCTACTCCCACCACCTGAGGGCAGTGATGCCCCCCCACACACACACAAAACAAAAACAAAAACAAAAAAAAAGATGAAAAGAGTACATAGTCACTATATCAAAAGCAACTAGTCAACCATTTAAGAGCTAGCATATGATTAAGAATCAATGGTTCTTGAAGGAAGAAATCCAAACTGCATGGAAACCATGAATGAAAAACAAGGCTCCAGGAATTGACATAATATGAAGGGAAACGTTTCAACATGCTGAATAAGTACTGGAAGTACTCACTAATCTATGCCAAGAAAGTTGGAAGACTAACTCACTCACCAACAGATTTATGTTTATATTTATATTTGTGCCTCTTCTAAGGTGATCCCACAGAATATGCAAATTATAGTAAAAGAACATTAACACCCCATGCTAGCAAATTTTTTCTGAAGATCATTCAACAGTGATTGTAACAGTGCATTGACAGGAATTGCCAGAAATTCAAACTGAATTCTGAACATGTAGGACAAGGGATATCAATGCTGACACCACATGGATCTTGGCTCAAAGCACTGAATGCCAGAAAAATAATTGCATATGCTTTTTTGATTATGCAAAAGTATTTGACCATTAGAATCACAGCCGATTATGAAAAGCCTTAAGCAAATGGGATCTTCAGAACATTTGTGTTTATGCAGAATCTGGACGTGAGTCAAGAGTCAGTTGTGTGAACAGAACAAGGGAATGCTTCATATGGTCTCTAAGCCATTTCTGCGAGAAATAAGATTACGTCTGACCCAAATTATGGTCTTTTCTCTTACTTTCTAATCATATAAAAGTTAGACAATGAATAAAGAAGACCACAGAAGAACTGATGCTTTTGAATTGTGGTTTCAGAGAAAAAGAATGAAGCTATCATGGCTTGCCAGACGCATCAAGAAATCTGCCATAGGCTAAGTACAGCCAGGATGCTGCTTAGAAGGGAGGAGGGTGATGCACTGCCTTAAGTGGCCTTTTATCAGGGGAAAATGGTCCCTGGAAAAGAAAACTATGTCTGGTGAAATAGAGATTTGTCAAAGAGAAGATTTTCAATTAGATGGATTGACACAGTGGCTGAAACAACGGGCTTAAATATAACAATTGTGAGAATGGCATAGGACTGGGCAGTGTTCCATTCTGTTGTACATAAGGCCACTATCAGAACCATTAATGAAACCTAAATAGCAGTAATAAGTAGCACATAAACACATGTGTTGTATGTGCATATACATATATACATGCTTTAAAAATTCATGTTAAAATGGAATTAAAAGATAACAAAATATTTCTATGAACTTTTGAAAGCACATGTTGAAGAGATATCTAACATGTTGATCCAGTGTAGGTACATTATCTAAAGACAAAATTAAAGTGAATAAGAAGTATTATGATTAAAAGAGCAAGCGAAAACCCAAGTTAGAGTGAAAACAAGCTGACAGTGAAAATAAATAAGACCAAGAAGGAGACTTTTAGAATATATTTCTAATGCCCTTATTATGCAAATAATGCTTGGAATGGGCATTATACTCAAAGGCAAATTCTGGAGACCAATTCAAACTGTAGTTTCCACTGTCTTAATTCCCCTGAACTCATTTTATCATTTATAAGCTGGGGCTACTTATATGTCTCAAAAGATTATTGTGAGACACAAGGACACAAGGAACAATTGAGATGTATAGAAGTGTCTTACATGTTTTCAAGCACTCAATAAATAATCTGGTTATTATTAAATGGATTTCCAGGCTTACACTTTCTTAGAAATTTGCTGCAGGTAATCAATCCCTATGTTCCCTTATTCACTGCTCAGAATTTTTTCCAAGGCTCCAATCCAGGGTCAGTAAGATTCTAAATGACCAACTCACCTTTAGATAGCCTTTAATGGATGGCATGGAGAATTTTGTATTTTGAAGGCAGATTTTTCACACTACAGAATGCAGATGCAATGGAAAAGTAATTCTACTAGGTAACCAGGGAAGAATGGCTGCATTAATTTTTGCAACAAGGATCATTTCTAAACAACAGAAATATGAAACGAGGCTAAGTTCTACCTATCCACGATCCAATCATTTGAGGTTCTAACATGGAACAATCTTTCACTCCTACAGTGAGAATAAAACACTCTAGTCTGCTTGTGGTAAGACATAGATATTTGAATCTTGTGCCTTTTCTCAAATGAAAAAATGGAACAGTAACTGCAAAAATACAAAAACCGCAGCAGGAATTGAATAGCTATCTTCAAGCCTCAGTTTCTTCACACGTACATGGGAATAATAATATATTTTCTATCACATAATGCTAAAATCCCTACAGTCCATATTAATAAAGCTTTTCATCGGAGCTGGAGTTAAGGACCAATACTAAATAAAATTAGTTGGGATTTAGGGCAAGTTACTTAATCTCACTTTTTGCTATTAAAGAAACCATTGAATGGAACAAAATTACAGTGCATTACCTTTCATATATCTACATAGACCTGCATAGAAGTTCTGTGGAATGTGTTCTTAATAATAATATTAATAATAAATCTATTACTTCATATGTCAGAGGGAACAATTCAAGATACAACTGCCATTTTAATATATTTAGTCAATCCTTTTTATCAGCATGAGTGACTGGTAGAGACCTGGTGAATGAAATCTACAGATTTTATAACTTTGCAGTCTGGATTAGTCCAGATAACATTGAAGAGTACTTCAAAGAGGGATGCTTTCATTTTTTTCTCACTCTCTCTCAAAGGATTCTGGTGAAAGTTCATATTTCTGTCTAGAAAAGCAAGCTGTTTTTTTTCATATTTCTCTTAAACCCATTGAGTTAGCTGCTCATATTTATATTAAATACAAAGTGTTTCATCTACCTTTTGGTAGAAGTAAATGTGCCTATAACATAACTTCTCCAAAAGAAAATCATTGAAAAATATGACTCATTTGCAATTGAAGTCACATAATAGTACATTTTATCTATTTCTACTGTTCTATAGGCAAATTTTCATGAACAGAGTTGCTTCACATATTCCATAGGAATTGATTGTATTCATTAGTGCAAATTCCTGAATATGTTCCATAAAACAAGATTGTAGTTGCTGATTATTAATTTCAGAGTCATGCAAATTGAGGCACATCATGAGAGGAGAATGGACTGGACCCACGCAAGTTGTGCTAAGTGCATTCTACTGCTTCTTATGCACGTATTTGAAGGTTCCAATGAACTCTGGGCTAATGAACCCTGACCTACAAGAATTCACTTCCTTGAATTTCAAAAATATTACAAATAGGTGAAGAGACGCTAAATAAATCATCTGATTTACTAGATGTAAATGTTTACTTTTATACTTTCCTGGAGTAAGATAAAGGCATTTCTTACCACCAGAGTGTAGGGTTAATGTATGAGAAGACCATTAAACTCCCATCATTTAAACATGATAACTGCCTCATGTGTCTACATAATGTTTCAAAGCTATTTTAAGCCATTTAAGCTTTTCAATTTACACTAAACATCCACCTAGAGATTTTCTATTAGCTGCAGTGCAATATTTTAAGTGATCGACACAACTTGATTTTAAATAAATTTTAGAGTAAAAGTAATTTCTAAAGGCACAACTTACATAATTTCCCTCAATGCACCACTGGCTCTAAATTGTGGCTTTAAATTTTAAGCCATTTGAAAATCCTTTAGAGTCCCCAGGCAGCTATACTTTGCCTAAATCTAATGTAAATTTTTAGGAGTTAATTGATGCTAAAATCTCAAGTGTGTGCACTCGCGAGTACAAGCGCGCGCGCGAACACACACACATACACACACACACACGAGTGCTCTTCCTTTGTATTTCTGGTTGCTTGGCCTAATTTGAAATAGCAAGAATTTCATAGAATATTGTCAAACTAAAAAGCAATGCACCAAACATTTTCCAAATAAGAATTAAGAGTATTTCTGTTTTCTAGTCATATTTTCTAACTAAAGGTCGTCTTTTATGACTTGGGCTTCCAAGGATAGGAGGATAGGTGATTATAAATGGGAGCTCAATGAAGTTCACCTAGAAGGAAAGGGTGACAAGGGAAATGATTGGTTGACTCAGGGAACACAGAAAGCTGAAAGAGAATAGAAAAGAACTATTGACAGCTGCTCTGTGTGGCAGACAGAAGCCTAGGGGGAGGGTGGTTGCTCTCCCCTAGTGTCATGGATGCCAGATGATAGAAAGGTGCATGTGTGTTTCTGACGTAGGCAAACCAAAACCTTCTGCATGTTGAACTAGCCTCTTGTTTAGAGCCTAGAAGCTGCTGCTCACTCATATTGAAATGTATTTAACCTGATTTTAGCCCATGTCTTTTGCATGATGTGTCAATTTTGTCAGGAATGTGAGTTGAAAGCCTGAAACAGGAGCACCAACCTTATTCCACACAAGGACCCATATCTTCTTGCCTTTTTTTTTTTTTAATGGAGGCGGTGGGGGTGGGGCATGCGATATCTCAGGAATTGTGCCATCCCTGTGCTTGAATGAATAATATAGGGTAGGCTTTCTGAAACCAGTTTAGCAAAAGGTTCTTTTTTCTTTTCCCTCTGGAAATAGATACAACACTATCACATAGATTCAGCTTTGCTTGTCTGGGTCTGTGCAAATTGTGAGGGGAAGAGCGCTTTGAGGTAGCCCTTCCTGTTCCCTTTGGTCCCTGTGATCTGTACTCACTTGAGATTCTAAGGTTTAAAATTTGATGACTTGGCAGGAAAAGATAAATCAGTTTTTAAAGTCATGGTGAGAATTACATTCTTGATGAGGGAGTCATAAATTGCAAAAACTGAAGCTACTTTTTAAATCCTTGATAATGGCAGATTACATATGCATGTATATATATGCATATATATTCACTTGGAATTAAAAGAATCTGGAGAAATGAGAATAATTCTGCTTTTTGTGGCCAGACTTTGAAGTGGAAAAATGTGGAACTAAAAGCAAGTAGCATAACCTGTTTTAATCAAGAGGAGTCTAGCAAGAAACAATCAATTAAAGGACAGTCTGATTCTCTGCGACATCAATGTATGAAAATCTGTTAGACGCCAGATTGTGTCTCAAGACACATATGATGAACTGAACAAAATGACCTGCTAATAGCTTTTACGGGTAATAAATGCATCATGTTATTGGTAATTCTGCAGATGGTAAATCAAGCTAATATGGAAGCTGAAACAAGCTACTTGTTAAATATAGTGCAAAATGATCTTCCCTGTTATCTAAAATCTGTTTTGTGCAGAAAAGAAAGATGATTATTCCTTATATTTTAAAATGTCTTAAATGGATACACATTCCCATTCTGCCATAAAGACATTTTAATTTTTAAGTTCTTTGATAAAGCATGCTTCATATCAATCTAAGCTGAAAAGTGGTATATTTGTTTAGATTATGAGCAGGACAGTAAAAGGTATGAGTTGTGCTGAATGAAGTGTGACTCTACTGCATAAAATGCACATTAGATGATATCTCTAATTATCATTTAACATTCTGACTGGCAAACTTGAACATTTGCTTATAATACTTAAAAGAAAATGCAGGAGTAATGGACATGCCATTCATATCATTGGCCTTCCTGAAATTCTGACATGACTACAGAACATTTTAGCTTCAATTGAATTGTTGCAACATCAGTAGTGGATCACAACACAACTCTAGGGAGGAAGAAGACAAAGGGAAAGAGGAAACAAGAGAGCACTTCAAAAGAGCACTCCACGGGAAAATGAATCCTCATGACTACCCCTCAAAATACAAAGGGAAACAATCCAATGAAACGGAAAATTAACTCTATGAAAGGGAGTTTCAGCTTTGGAAGCCATGGACTTCCAACTTTGAATTGATGATTTTTGACTCAAAAATTGTTCATCTGTGTGACGCGTAAGTAAAGTCATGCATTTGGATGAACAGGGTATAGGGAGAGATCTAAGTATGGATTAATTTTTTAAGCAATTTCATTTCAATTATACACAATGTGTTTGATTGCTTTCTCTAGAGAAGTAAAGCCGGTGAGGTTGTATGTGTTTGTAGATAGAAATAGATGCATATCAAGAAATGCTTACCCAGTTGTAAAATAAGGCAAATCCAAACTAATGTAAATCAGGTTTCTCCTGACTAGTGGAATCTGCTGAACAGGAAGCAGAATGAGGAAGTAGAAGCTGAGGGACTGAGCAAGGGGGCACAAACTGGCAGAGGTAAGTGAATCCTAAGGAGGCCAACTGAATCCACTGCCAGTAGGGATCAACAGACAACACAATAGGAGATTGAGGAACCAGACACAGATTTGGTTCCAGTAGAAGAGGGAGGGTCAAACAGAATTAAACTCTGCTTTGTCTCTCCTTTCTTATACAAAAGGCCATACCCGCAAGAAACTGCCATTACGTTGGGACCCAAAGGATAGGTTGGATTCCAGTCTACCCTTACCCAAGAGTGTCTAGATGACATCATCTCTAACCATCACAGGTCACCCCTTCTTAATGACACCTGTGCACAACCCTTGGGCCAAAAATAATCACCAGACAACAGTAAAATTATATTTGTGTCAAACATGGTACAATTAATACACACACAACCGAAAATGCACTCACCTCATTTTCATCTTACAGTTGATCAGTGAACAAACAAAAAATATTTGATGCATACTACCAAACAAGAATTACTTCTAACAATTATCATCCTTTCCGCTGCTAGTCCTGTGGCCTTGCTGGTATTTACAACTACTTTCTCCCATTACTCATTCTGGCTTGCCTTCACCCCCAGTTAGTACCACTGCTGGTCATGCTTCTTTGCCAGGTGAGGAACCCACTCAGAATCTGAGGCTGTACCTTACCATTTATTTTAATCACAGGACAAGGTAATTGTGAGAGATACATAATCTCCTGTCAACTTAAGCAAAGGGGTAGAGTCTTCCCTGTCAATCAGATCATAGCCAATAATGCCTCTTTCTCCTGAGGATTATGAAAGCTTCTGTTTTCCTGTCTGGACACCGGACACACACACACACATACTCTGTTTTGTCTTCCTGCTGACAAGACACATGGAGATATGCTATTAGCATATTCAGAGCCCTGAAACTGGAGGAACCATGTGGAGGGCCTCACCAGTGCTGAGATGCTTCATCATGACTGGATCCACAAGATTTTCCATTCACTGGCCTGTGATCTTCCTGAATTCATTGTGGATTGCATGTGTGGCATGTGTCTGAAGAGGAATTCATATAGACTGATATCAGACATATGTGCTAATATCTGACTATTGACTTGACCTGGACTGAGTTGGGGTGTTTTCATAATATACAATTAATTTTTGATATAAAGTTTTTCTCTTACACATATATTAGTGTGAATGAATCTGTTTCTCTAGTCTACTCAGGCTAACACAGTAAAACTAAGAGATAAACTAAAGACTCATCTGGAATCCAAACATAGTCTTTATCATCATTATGCCATTCTAACCCAATTTGTCCTTTGTGATCAAGTTCTGTCACATCACTCAAATGCATAAGGAGTCCAAAATGTTCAGGAGGCATTCCTAACTTCCAGTTTAATGGATTCAGAGCTGTGCAAAAGGGGGAGTATTCTGCATTTTGGAACTAAGACCTTCAGGCCTAGAGAGCAGAAAGTTTCAGGGACAGGAGTAAAAACTGTAATGATTTCCATCCCTTGGTTTCTAGATCTGTGAATTCTGCAAATAGAGAAACAGTACCAATATTGGGTGATGGTTTACAGAGTATACAGTCTCCTGGAGAATACTGCCCCAACCTTGTAAGATGTTGTCACAGAAATCCATTCAATTGTTCTGTCAAGCTAGCTGCTTCAAAATGATGGGGAAATATACTGAGACCAGTGGATTTCATGAGCATGGGACAATTTCCATACTTCATTTGCTGTAAATGAGTCTCTTGATCTAAGGAGATGGTTTGCATTATACTATGTCAGTGGATAAGACATTCTGTAAGTATCAAGTGGTAATTTTAGCAGAAGAGTTGCATGCAGGGAAAGCAAATCTGTTTGCAGAAGAAGCATCTATTCAAGGAAGAACACAATTCTGCTCTTTCCATGAAGGAGGTGGTCTTATGTAATCAACCTGCCACTCGGTTGCTGGTTGATCTATCCAAAGAGTGGCCCCAAATCTTGGACTCATTGTTGGTCTCTGCTGATGGCAGATTGGACACATAGAAGTGACAGTAGCCAAGTCAGAGTAGTAGAGTGGAAATCTATGTCCCATGCCTGCTATCAGAGTCACTGTGTTCATGAGTGCAGTAGGCAAGGACAGGAGTAACTGGGGAAAGCATGATTGGTTTCCAGTGAATGTATCATCTTAACCAATTGATTATTAAAGACTTCTTTTGCAAAAATAATGCTCCAGTGAGCATTCACATGAGACTCAAATATCCTTAATTTTTGGCACATTCAGAGAAGTCTATTCACATACCTCTTCCACATACCATGTCACCAGTTTTCCAATCATGCTCTCTCTAATTCCCTGGCACCCATAGAAGCTAGGGGCCCTAGCCCATACACAAACATGGTCATTTCTTCTTCCAAGTTGTGTTAGTCTGTGTAGAATACAGAAACAAATGCATAGAAACTCATATGTGATTGAGAGAGTTTTATATAAAGGGCAATTGTTCATTAAGAAAGCATCCCAACCCAAGCTAAATCAAGTCCATAAGTCTGATATTAACCCACATGTCTGATATCAATCTAGGAAGTCCTCTTAAGACTCTCGAAACACATGCAATGATGCTGAATGCAGGAAGATCACAGGTCAATGGGTAGAAATTCTTTGGATCCAATGGCGGTGTAAGCATCTCAGCACTGGCAGGAGACTCCACGTGGATTCTCTAATACCCAGGGCTTCAATAGGGTAGGTTCTTGTGGCCTCTCCTTAGGGATGTCTTGCAGGGAGTCAGCCTTGTCATTAGAAAATCTCCAAGGAAGTGAACCGAGAGAGCGAGAGAGAGTCTCTCCCACCTTCAAGTAGGAAACCAAATTTCTCAGAATTCTCAGGAGAAAAATCATGCCCACACAGAGGCCACATTGACCCTGATCTGATTGACAGACTGGATTCTACCCCTTCATTTTTAATCCTCTCAAATCTCAAACTTACACCAGATTATGAAACTACCACCCAAGAAAACCAAACCAGGTGTACTGCTCATAATTCTGCCCACCAAGAGGATTTCCCTTCACAACTATTTTGCAGGGAGGTCACCGAAAGGGACTAGCATACTGCTGCCAACCACTTAAATGGTACCTTCCTATCATGCAGACCCATCAGTTCACCAAGCACAAGTGTTCTGTTCCTCAGTCAGTTGATCCTAAGGAACATGATGCCTTAGGTGTACACTGGGAGAAAGGCGGTATTGTAATAGGAGGGGACACCACAGGCAATTGGGCCACTTCTTCATGCAATCTCATTTAATGATTGAGTACTGCTATGTATGTACAACTTTATGACACTGTGGGTTAAACAGCACTCAGTTCATGATGGACAGCTCAGGTCTCATGGTGATTTTGCTGGCCAATGGTGAGGCATGCAGTCACCACTTAACAGCCAAAGGCTATTTCTTCAAGAGGAGAGTAGTTGTCTTTAGAGAGTGGCAAAGCTTAGTTCCAAATTCCTATGGGTCTGCAATGCGATTTGCATTTCGGGGCCTGTCAAAGACTCCAAACTGTCTCAGAGATACCTCGAGCACTTTTGGATCTTTTGTAGCATATGGTCTAAGTGCAGAGTGATTTGTATGGCAGGGTGACCTTGTTGACGAGCCTTATTTTACTGTGCCCCTCTCCACACCCACACCCAAATTGTCAAGTTTTCAAGTTACTTGATGTAGGTTAGAGTAACATATCTAAATTGGGATATCTTGCTACCAAGCATTGTGCCTCCTTTATAATTGTGTGAGGATTGAGATGCAATTACTTATCTTTCACTTTACTAGGGATATCTTGTCATGCTCCTCACCACCTGCACCCCTAGGAATTTCACTGAGGTGGAAGGCACTTGATTTTTGCCAGGCTAATTTCTCACCTTCTTGGGTGCAAATGTTTTCCTAAGAAGTCTACAGTCATTGAAACTTCTTCCTTACTCAATTCCATCAGTATAGTGTCATCACTAGTGTGACACTTTGTGGAAGGGAAAGGTGATCCAGGTCCCTGTGGATGAAATTATGGCATAGACCTGGAGAGGAGACAGAGCCCTGAGGGAGAGTTGTAAAAGAGTATTGCTACTCTTGCCAGCTGGAGGCAAACTACTTCTGGTGGTCCTTTGGAACCAGAATTGAGAAAAGTGTACTGGCCAAATCAATAGCTACATACAAGGTACAAGGAGAAGTTTGTACACAACAGCAAAATCACATTTGGAACATTAGAGTCTTCATCTGTATAAGTTTGTGATGACCCATTTTCATTCGCCAAGATACATCTGATTTTTGCACAGGTCAAATAGACAAGTTAAAGGTGGATGTGTTGGGATTCACCCGCACTGCTCATTTAAGTCCTGGATAATCACACTAATCTTCAGGAATGTTGTGTTAGTGTGGGTTGACTAGATAAGTAAAACCATAGATACTGGTATATGTATAAGAAAGAACTTTATATTAAAGAGTAATTGTATATTAAGAAAACATCCAAGGCCAGTCCAGATTAAGTCCATGAATCCAATATTAACCCATATATTCTATGTTCTATATGGACTACACATTCCTCTTCAGACTCATGCAACACATGCCATGATGTTGAATGCAGGAAGATCACAGACCAGTGGATGGAAAAATCTTGTGTATCCAGTGGTGGTGGAAGCATCTCAGCACTGGTGTGCATCTCCACATGGCTCCTGCTGCTCTCGGACTTTAGCTCCTTCCACATGGCTTCATGTGTCTTGTCAGCAGGAAGACCAACCAGAAAGTGTGTGTGACCTGCCTCCAGGGAGGAAGACAGAAGTTCCCAGAATCCACAAGAGAAACCCACACCTACAAAGAGACACGATTGGTTATGACTTGATTGATGGGCTAGATTCCACCCCTTCATTCAAGTTGATAGATTATGTAACTGCCACTAAAGTGGTACCGCTTTTCGGTTTACTCTTTTTTCTAGTCTAGTCTAGCTTATCCTTGGCTTTTCTTATCATAATAGACCTTATTTCACATTGGGGGATCCAATATGGGGATTCTGCTAGGGTTTTAGTATGTCTTTTCTAATAATACATTCTGAACCTGGGGAAATTACTAAAGGATGGGTTCAGGAACCCACTGGTCCCAATGTGAGATAGGTCTGAGCTAAGGTTCCATAAATAACTCTACCTATGTATGCTTCTACTCTGGTATTTGGGCCTTCAAATCATTTTGTGTCTGATAGGATTAATGTCAATTCAGAGTCAGGGTCTAGTAATCCTCGACATGTCTGATTATTTTCCTTTCCCAGTGAATAGTCTGTCTTCTGCAGGAAAACACATCCTTAAAGGGAAGACTAGGTGAAAGACTAACAGTATCAACAGTATAGTGGGATCCTTCCTAATAGGGATCAGGAAACTCCTTCAGGAGTGGTCATGACTCTCTATTATGGTGATTCATCTGCTCTAGACATCTTCTGCTTGTTTGTGTCATGTAAATATTTAGCAGGCGTCCCATCGGTCCCATTGATTTCACTCCTAGGGTTACCTTGCTTAAGTAGCAAATGCCCTAGGTCTGTATGAATCAGGCCATTTTGTCTATTGTTTTGACTCTGCTGTCCATTACAGTAATCACACCCACCTTGCCTCTCTACCCTACAGGGCCTGAATAATCCCATTGCAGGCAAGGGTCTTAATTGACTTCAGACCTTGCCCGCTGTGAAAACTGGCTTACTTAAAATAGCAGTCACAGAGGACTTCAAAAATATTGGTGCTCCCTACACAAATTTGTTTCCTACTGTTTTGGTCAAAGGTGGGTTCTGGGGCACTCTCTTTGCATGTCTATGGGTTTCTCATGATAAGTCCACTCTAATAAGCCAATTTTCCTAAGTCTTCGGTGCCTTCTTCCAGGGTGTACCCAGGTAGGTCTGCTAAGTCCATTCACCTTACTGCAGGCCATCTCACAACCCAACTTTCAGCAAATCAGCTAAGTATGTGATTAGATCCTTTCCTAGTCTCTTGAGCTGCAACACTGAAGGAAGAATTTGTACATAGTGGGCCCAGCTCAATATACTCTGACAGATCCAAGTTTATGTTCCTTGAAACATTATTCCACACCCTTAATAAGTATTTCCACACAAATGCTCCAGGTTTCTGTCTATAAATATTAGAAAACACTAACATCTCTTTAGGACTATGGCACATTTCTTCCTGAGTCATCAAGGGGATTTTCTCACCTTCAGGGACTTGCTGTGATTTAAATATCCGTATAGGTCTGGAGACAATAATGGGTGGGAACATTGTTTCTGGGGAGGTTGTAGCTCTACAACAAGTGGTTTAAGATATCTCCCTCAGGCAAGGCTTCAGACATAGCCCCAGCTACCATATCAACATTCCGAGTTGGGCTAATCTCATATGGGGGTGGGGTGAAGGGGAGGAGGAAAGAATGATTTTTCTGAGGGTGGGCTAATCTCTTCAGATGGGAGGGTGGCTGGAATGGCTCAAGGGATCATAGGGCTCATTGTCTTTATCTGTGGGGTATATATTCCCATCTGAAGTTTCAGAGTCTAATTTCTTTCCAGTCAGTGTCCTTGCTTTGATGTCAGACACCTTTCTTGGTTGAGAATTTAACCGGTATTGTAATTTAGCTATGCTTTTGATAATTCTTTGGGTTTAGTTTTCACCAATGTAAGTTCTGTTTCTAGAAGAAATAAAGTTTTCTTTTATGGCACAAGTTGAAGCTGTGAGGTCATTTAGATGACATTTGAGCCTGGTTTCCAAAGCTCTCAATTCATCTGTGTCCTTTATGAGTTTGTCTATTATAAGAAGTGCCAAACAACCAGTTTCTCTCTACTTCTCATGCTGAAAAAATTGTAGAAAGTAATCAAACCCAAGATCACACAGACTCACATGTCTTCTCAATACTTCATCATTGATGGGGTTCTCTTGGGTGTTAACTTTGCTACTTCACACCATGGATGAACAGTGTCCATGTTACTAAGAGTGACAGACTTATCTACACTTGCAGAGATAGCAGCAGAGTTCTGAGAACCGCTTTGGCCTAATTAGACCGGAGAACCAATTTAGAAAACTCTTCTTTGCAATTTTGTTTTTCTGGAAACACGGTACCAAATGTATGAGGTTGGGTCCTCTAGAGATGCAAACCCAGGGATGCTGGGACATGCTTGCATCTAGAAAGAGATATCAAGGGATGGTTCACACAGTTGTAGAAGTCAGTAAGTACAATCCAATTCAAGTGAAGCTCCTCCTGGAAGCTGATGAAGAGGAAGCAGGCTGGGACCTGGACGTGGCAGGTGGAGAGGGGGCCATAGGCTGAGAGAGGTAAATGAATCTAAAGCCGGCTGAATGCATCAGCTGTCAGCAGTTGGCTCACGGCTCCTAAGCGTATGAGCAGGCAATGCAAAAGGAGACTGAGGAACCCTATGGGGATTCAGCTCCAGCAGAAGGTGAAGACCACCAAATGATTTAACTTTGCCTCACCTCTCTCTTCTACAAAATGCCATGACCCCCAAGGAGTTGTCAACAGGCTCGATCCCTGTTGATGAGTGGAACTCCACCCCTCCCCTGACTCAGGACTGTCTAGTTGACATCATGCCTAACCAGCAGTCATAACTATGCAAATAACATTTAAAAAAACAGTAATTTGAGATATATTCATGTTTTCAAGTATTTAGTACATTCTTTATATTTGTATTACATTATTTTATGTTGTATTTTATTAGATACCTGTCCCTAACTTATCAACTACTTCATATTTTGAATTTACGACTGTAGCCTAAAATTCAACTATTTGTCTTTTACATTAACGGTATATATACAAGGGTATTTCTGCTAGCTGTGATGCTTTTATGTCAACTTGACGGGGCCACAATTCTCATTGGTTTGAAAACTACATGACGATATAATTTGACAGTTAAGTAATGATGTAGCTATCTTCCATTTTGTCATCTGATGTGGCTGTCACCCTCTATTTTCATATAATGATCGGGTTAATGAAGCCTAATTATGTTAATATTTGAGGATGGTGTATAATAAGGCATAATACAGTAGAGAATAGTATAGTGTAGTTTGTCAACCACTGTGAAGTCTATGGTATAGCTGGAAAGCCATAATCCTTTTCTGCTATAGATGAAATATACATTTCTCCCTATATAAAGGTTATATTTGTTCAGGGAAATCATATTTTATGTATGTGTTAGTCTGGGTAGACTAGAGAACCAAACCCATAAACTCTAATATGTGTATAAGAAAGAGTTATTTACAAGAGTAACTGTGCATTAAGAAAGCATCCCAACCCAGTCCAAAGTCATTAGTCTGATATTAGCCCATATGTCCAACATCAGTCTATGAAGTCTTCTTCAGGCTCACAAAGCACATGCAATGACACCAGAACAATCACAGGCCAGTGGGTGCAGAGTTTTGGGTTTGCAGTAGTGGTAGAAGCATCTCAGTGCTGGCAGGGGTTTCCTCATGGCTTCTCCAGTTTCCAGAGCTCACGGTCTATCAGCATGCTGCCATATGTCTTGTCAGCTGCAATGTCTCCCAGTGAGTCAACCTTGTGTCTTGTTGTAGAGCGTCTCCAAGGGACTGTGGAGTGAGTCTCTCACCTCAAAGGGGGAAATACAGCTGGGTTTCCCAGAATTCTCAGAAGAAAATCCACACAGGAATATTATTGGCTATCTCCAGATTGACAGTGTAGGCTCCACTCCTACACTTTTATTCCTCAAATTGACACCAGAATAGGTGATTGTCACAGAGTATTTTACAGAATCATAGGACCAGAATCATGGATGTGTTTTAATTCTGAATTACCCATTTCCTGAAATAGTTTGTAAAAATTGGAAATTGAATAAGGAAGCTAAAAAAGAATAACAAGTATTTGAATTATGATGCAGGTGAAGAATAATGAAAGTACCACGGGCTGCCAAAAGAACAAACTTCTCTGTCTTGAAAGAAGTACAGCCAGAATGCTTCCATTTAATTTGATATTTTGTCAGAAGAGACTAGTCTCTGGAGAAGGACATCATGCTTTGTAAAGTAGACAGGTAGAGGAAAAGTGGAAGGTCTTCACCAAGATGGATTGGCACACTGGCTGCAACAATGGCTTCAAGCATAGCCACAATTATGAATGTGATGCTGGACCATTCTGTTTCACTCTGTTGTGCATAGGGCACTTTGGGCTGGAATCTAAGTAATGTCATATAGCAACCACTATAATATCTTATAGAAACTCAGTTATATCATAATGTTTCATTTCTATAATCATAAATAGTAATAACAGCAAAAATTCATAGAAGCTGTGGTGATGAAGTGAAGACTTGGGTTGCTATTCATGGGGTCAGTAGTTCTAAACCCCTAGCCTCTCCTCAAGAGAAAGATGAAACTTTCTACTCCTGTCAAGAGTCAAAGTCTCAGAAATACACAGAGGCAGTTCTATGAGTTAGAACTGAGGTAAAGGCAGAGAGTGTGGTTTTGGATAATAGTGACAAAATATTAGCTATTCACCAAATTGATATGACTTTAAGCACAAAGAAAGCAAGCATACCTTTTACCAGTAAAATAAACAACCAAACGAAGAGTAAAATATCGCCTTATTAAAGACAAAGATGTTCACAGTCTATTAACATACATTAACTCACCACAGATTTAGAAAAGTATGATAAGAATAATCAAAGGCCAACTTCTGAAGTTATCATCACCTGTCCTCTGATTTCCCCTGAGTCATTTTCACAAAGACACCCAATGTCTTCTTGGTTCCTTACAAGATCACCTGTCCTTACATGGGGTCCTGGTGGCATAGAGTTTACTCACTGGGCTGCAGTTCCACAGCTGCTCCATGGCACAAAGATGAGATTTGCTGGCCCCATAAAGAGTCACAATCTTGAAATCCACAAGGGCAGTTCTACCCTGTCCTATATGGTCACTAAGACTGGACAATGCTATATGGTCACTATGAGTGGACAATGACTCAAAGGCAATGAGTTGAGATTTGTTTGTTTGCTTGTTTATGCTAATAGAGTAGGGAAATTATGAGCTGCATCAGTCCCACAAACTACAAAAAAAAAATTTACGGACATTTCTGCTCAAGAGATAGCCTAAGGTGTTCACTCTGCAGACAATCAACTGTAGAATGTAGGAGAAAATGAAAGAAGTAGCAAGAATATGATCATGAAGTGGTGTCTCCTTTCCTTACAAAGATCAGGTGCATAGAGCTATTTGGCAAACTGAGTTAAAAACATGCATGGAAAATGCCATCCAGTGTATGTATGGCAGGTGGACTCCTCACATGAACAACCTCCTTTCCTAGATCACGGGGGAACATCATGAAATATTCCAGAGAAAACCAATTCTAGTTTGTCCACTGAGCACTCTAGACAAACTCTGTTAAGGAACATAGGAATCCAACACATTTTATTCTAATAAAATATACAGAAGTCTGTCTCTATTCGTCCCTCTGATCACCGACATTTTGTTTGCGCAATCTTATGCTTAAAGGATAGCTCATTCTTTCCATCATCCACATTACAAAAGTGATGCTTACATAGATATCCGACTGTGAAGATTATATCACATGTTTAAAATGTTCCTGTTAGGCGTGGCATGTCAAAAAACACGAACAACTTTAAGAACCAACTTACTATGCTGAATCCACTGCTAAACTTTCAAAGAACAGGGAGTTAACTGAAGACAAAAAGTAAATATGGTGGCATGATCAAGAAAAAAAGGATTGGTATAGAGAGTTGTGTAGCATGGTCTCCTTCTTAGGCTTCTGTAAAAGCTTACTGACTTTGATCAACATCAGTATCTTGGTCCTCCTTTCCTATCTGTTTATCAGATCTATGGAAAATCCATGTATTCCCTTCTACTTTTCTAGTTCTGTGGCATAAAAAAGAATATCCTCTGAGTCTGATGAAGTAATAGTTCACAGTAGGCTGTGATACTGTTTTCAGCTGCTCTGTTCATGGTAGAGCTATTCCAACTTTGATTCATATTTCTATTATACCTGGAATGTAAATAAAATTTAAATATCACAGTTTTGGCTATTTTTAGTGCATAGATATTGCATAGGAAGTTTTTAGCTGCTGTTCACTTCATTCTGATTCCTGACTACCTGAGGTAAAACGAAACAAAATATTGACCACTGCTGCATCCTGTATCCTCCTCGCAGTTCCCATAAATGCCATGTTCATTGTTTCAGTTACTATACCACCTTATCTCATCGAGAGGTTCCCATATTCTTCTTGTAACTCGCTTTCAGTATATAGGGATAGTGATTGATCCATCCACCACATAACCAAAGTAAATAATCTGGACAGTGTTCTACTATGACCAATAGGTTTTTAATTGACTAACTTTTGAAAGGAAATAGCCAGGTGTTTCTTCAGAGTCTGTATTAAATCTGAATGCTATGCTGAAACCTATCCATCATGGATAATCCTATGAGTATGTTAAAAAAAACACTATTGATATATCTCTAAGTATCATAGCAACATGGAAGAGATCACAGCATGATAAACTGAAAGATGGGTAATGGAATTGTACAGATAATAGTACTCTATTAGTGGCATTTCCATAAAACAGGGTTTGTTAAACATCAAAGGTCAGCCTGAGACATGTCCATCATTTTATTTTTGAAATAAGATTTCATTACTGACAAATCAGCAGAACCTCATTATACACTGCTCTTATTTATAAGACAAGCTTACATCATGAAGTCCAAGGACTGTGCTATATAGTAGACCTATGTTATTAGTAAATAATTTATCACTGAAGTAAAAGTAATTATGAGACATTTTACTAATCTTTCCAAGATTCATGAGATATTCATTGCGAGTTATTAGTAATGAATAATGAATAAATCAGCCTTTGACAAATAATAATAAAAAACTTTATAACTTTTTTCTCTTCTAACATTTTGAAATTTTGCTGTCACTGACTGATGTGGAGGTAACCTATTTACACTGAATCAAACTTGTTGACATTTAAGTGTTAAAAAAAAGCAACACTATCTAAGGAGTAGAAAGAATATAGGAATGACATTCAGGAATATTTCCAGCTGTCAACAAGTCAGGTTTCTTACTAACTGTGAGCCCTTGAAGTATTGTGTTCTTTAGATCGAGTGATAAATACTGTTACTGCAGGTTTTTTTTTTCAATCCAAATACATATATTTCTCTGTACTAATTAGAAAAACCTCTTTAGTTGCCCCTTTCTTCCAATATAAAATGTGCATAATTCTCCTTTTAAGCAATGACAAAAACTAATTTTTTAGACACCTGTCAGACAAAACGAATAGGTGATCATCACACACACACACACACAAAAAAACAAGGACTCCAATATCCCACAAGAGAAAGCTAATTAAAAATCTATTTTTAGTAAGTAGGTGAGTAGTAGCAGAAACTGTAAAACAGTACTATACTTAGCAATTCAGGGGGAAAATTAAGCAAGAACACCCCAGTCCTCATCTTTCTAGAAAAAAAAAACATATTCGATCGATAGGCATTGAGTTTTGCTACCCTCTTGGATGTCTCAGTTGCACAACTAGCCATATAAGGGATTACTCTCTTCTAAAGATGGTCGTCTACTTTTCTCCATCTCCTTGTCTATCTTTTTCTAAAATGATTAGAAAGGCAGATGAGACAGGAAACTCAGAGGGACTAAAACCACACCTTGCTTTCTTATACATAATGATGCCACCAAGAAAGACGCCCCTCCCCAGCCCCCTGATCTTTCCCAGGACCAAGGGGAGGGACTCATGGAGGCCAGTGAACAGCCCTGAACCCATGTAGAGTTTTTTTTAATCTCCCTATTTTTCAGCCGTATGTTTTCTTCTTGTCTAGACTAAGACATTTCTGGTTTACCTACTTTTATGGGACAGACATGGGAGGGAAAGTCGGGGAAGAAGCAAAGGTAGCAAAGACCCTGGAAGGTCTATCGGGAAGAAGGAAGCAGGGAGAAAGTGTGCTGAGCAAACGGCTTACATCAAGGGAAACAAAACCAACATCTTGTGAGAATTAGAACACCAATCTAGCTGAGAAGAAGTACCAAGAGGTGGAAGAAGAAGGGAAGTAATGGCGGGACAGGAGGAGAAAAAAAGAAACAGAGATAAGCTCTAGGAAACAAAAGTATAGATAGGGATATAGACAGAGGTATGCACTTATGTAAATACATTGATCCCTAAAAATAGAGGTATTGGCCTATGTACATGTATTTATAAGGAATACCCTGAGGCTGCAGATGGGCCTTGTGCCTCAGCTGACACTTTCCCTCAACAGAAGAACCCTTTGTTCTAACAAACTGGCATTCTGTTATGCTCCCCACTTGTCCTCCCCTCTTCTCATGATTGCTAAAGACAAAATGGGTGCGTAAGCAAATGTGGCAAAGACAGAACACGGTGCCTGGCTATTAAAAGATATAGGACCTGGGGTCTTAAAGAGTTGAAGTTAAACAAGTGGCCATTCAAAAGTAAAGCAACTCACCCCCATGAAAGAAGCACACCAACTAGTGTGATCTAGAGGTGTCTTGAGACCGGGCAGATGACATCAAAAGATTCACAAGAAACAAACAAACAAACAAACAAAAATGCATCCATGAGAATGGGGGGTGGTGGTGATGGTGGATTGGAATGGAAACCCAGAGCCCATCTGTGAATAATGGAACATCCCCATACAGAGGGGTCACAAGGAGCAGATGAGTCAATCTAGATGCAGTTGAGCACCAATGGGTCATAGAATGTACCTCTGATCCTGTGGGGCCTCCACACCCTCCACTGTCATGACCCCAGTGTTGCTTCCCACATTTAATTAGATGGGAGCATGTACATAAGTATTGACCAGAGATAAAATTCACAACACATGGAACCCAGGAATCAGAATGTGAATAACAATATCAAAACGGTAGGGAGAAGAGTGGGAGATGTGGGAAAGGAGGGGTTACCAACCACAATGAGTGTTACATAACCACAGACCTCCATCCTGGGAGAAGAACAGCAGAAACCAGAGAGGAAGGGAGACAGTGGTGGGTGTGAGATTTGAAAATAATAATACTGTATAATCTATCAAGGGGCCATGAGGATGGGGTTGGGGGGGAGATAGGGGGAGGGAAAGAGGAGCTGATCCCAAGGGCTCAATGGAAAGTAAATGTATAGAAAAGAATGGGGGCAATATTTGTACAAATATGTTGGATACAATTGATGTAAGGATTGTAACAAGAGTTGTTAAATTTCCCAATAAAATTATCTCAAAAAAAGAAAGAGAAATAAACATTCCACAGTCAGTTGAAGAGATGATTGTACTGCTCTTACTAATAGGGTTGAACTATTGAATTGTATATGTGAAATGTGTTCCAAATAAAACTGCTTTTTGAAAAAGAAAAGAAAGAGACCCTTGTTATCATAAGGCTCAGAAGGGATACAAACAATTGCTAAAAAGTGGGGAAAGTGACTCAATGTTTTATAATGTGGCGATTAAGGACATAAAGCAAGTCATACTGAGGGCTACTCCTAAATCTACCATTTATCGATTGTATATAATTTTGGTATATTACTTTTCTTCTTTGTGTGACAGTATTTTCATTTGTAAATGAGAATTATAATAGAATCTACTCTTAAAATTCTTGAGATAATTGAAAGTATTAATATGGAAAGTACCTGGAAAGATCTGGCACATGTGAAGGACTATTAGAGACCTGACATTTTCACTTCTATTCTCCCTTTTATGGTTCCTTTCTCACCCTTCTAATTGCCTTAAATAATTTTAAATGGTGGCAACTAAATTTTTAAAAGATATCAAATTCATGTCAAATGTGATTAAGGTTATTCTGGTTAAGCAAGGTAGATTTAAGATTAGTGACATAAAATATCTTTTTCATGTAGAACTCAGCATTTTGAATATGTAGAAGGTAATATGAGGTAATTAGAAGAGCTTTGTAAAGTGTAATATAATCCAAGTCTTTTATAATTCTGTGATGTATCTTTGGTGACACAGCAAATTGCATCAAAACTGTGTATCTTCAAGCAATCAACATTTTTAATCTTAAATTCCTCTGGGTCAAGAATCAAAGCATGACAAAATTGGTTTCTTTTGCATCAACATACCCATAAGATTACAATCCATCTCTCAAGTATGTAGTCACATCTGAATGCAAGAGCAAGAAGGGATTTGTTTCCTTACTCATTTATATGTAGATATATTTGCCATGAGTAAGAATTTACTTGATGACAATAAGTTTGAATGTTTGATTTCCTTTATATGACTAACTGCTAAACCACAGGGGAATTATATGGAGAGCTCCATGTAGTGAGGGATTAAGGCATTTCCATGACCACATTCAGTTTGTTGGCTTCCTTGACACGTCAAATATAGTTGTTTCTCGTTATGTCAGCTAGACTTTCTATTTTATTTCCATGAAGCCAGAATCATGAGATATTTATGTGACTTCAGACAAGAAAATCTATATCTCAGAAAGTGAAAAAATTATTGTGAATATTCCCTTTTTATATTTTTCAGGCCATTCATGACTCAAAGGTTTTCTTCTCATTAAAATTGATTGGTACAGAAGGACACTCATGGATCTCCCTTGAATTTCCCTTTTCTCTTTCCACCATGTGTGCTTCCCCCTTCACAAATCCATGTTCCTATGTGCTGTAAATAGGCAATCTCTAGTACATGTTCCAAGACTTCTGGTGACGCAGTGGGATTCTGACTGAAAGGTCTTTGGTTCAGACCCATCAGCTGCAGTGGGAGTAAGATATGGTGTTCTGCTTCCATTTAGATTATAGTTATTGGGAGTGCAATAGTTAGATTTTAGGTCAAACTGCCTGCATCAGAATTCTCAGTGGCTTGGCAGTCAAAGCCTAGCAATCCCCTACATGGTGAGTGAATGCAGTGTGACTAAGTCTGTAATGAATGAGGTCTGCTATGAGCGGTCAATCAATGATAAGATCAGGGTGGAATGCAACTTCCCTTACTCAGGTCCCTTCCTTGATGAGGTGTGCTTAGGGTATGGCCTCCACTCTATATAAGGTGATTCTGTGAAGAGATTGTTTCTTTCTGAGTCTGTGTAGTGCATCTGGCTCATCAACTTCTGATTCTTGTCTACTCTAGGAACCATCAGAAACTATGTTTGCCATCTGACATGCCATCCAGCTTTGCAACCTGGGATTCACTGGACTCTGCAACCACGAGCCTGGCTTGCTGGCCTTGGAGTCCTCCACCTCTGCATTCCCTAGCTTGTGGTCTTCTTGCACTGTCTTCTTTCTTCCTGCTCATTAGCTTTTGCTACTATGCTAGTCAGGAGAAGCTTTCACTTTAACACCTGACCCATGGAGAGGAGCCAGACTATACTTTTGCAGACTTCTGCAATTGTATGATTTGTTTTCTTGATATAAATTTCTCTCCATAGATAGACAAATAGATATAGATATGGAGATATATGGATAGATAGGTATGTATCAATCACTTGATTTGCTTCTCTAGAGAACCCAGCCTAACCCTTGGGACAGGAATTGGACAATCCTATCAGAATCTATATTATGCCTTGCTATCTGGCCACAGTGACAGAGAGAGGGAGTGTTCTTGAAAAGCCTTCTTGTTTCCATGGCTAAGTTCTAGGCAACTAACCAAAAGATTGACCAATGGAACCTACCACACATTCTCCAGAGGAGAAAAGACCTGGAAGTTGACTGACATAAAGAACACTCCCCTCTCATGGCCATCAAATCAATTGCAGGCATAGGAAGGCCTATGAGCAAATTGACTCTGTCCTGTGGTGGGGACATGAGTTTGGAATCAACTGGACAACAAATAACAATAGGGAATGTTCCCAGGCTGAGTGATACATAATAAAGTCTGTCAATATGCTCTGCAGAATCAAAGAACTTTTCTTTTGTTAGCATTTTACAACTTTTAAGTTACAATGAGTTTTCCTTCAATTATACTCAAATTTACTTAAGATGTTTCCGTTTTAGTTAGATTTTACTCTGGTCACTTATGTGATTGTAGAGCATAAAAAGATATCTGTGTGTTGAATTGGTTTTTAACTGTCATGAAGCGTTTGAATCAAGCTACTTTTCCCTGTCTATTTGTAACACTGGAAATCAGCAAATAAATAATTTCTCAGCTTTTGGAATTTTCAAAATATTCTTCTCTGCTTTATGCCTTCCAAAGGTCACTGAAATGTGAATAACGGAAGTCATTTCAACACATGGTTCAGAAGAATGAAGATCAGAGAGGATGACCTAATTTTTTAATATACCGTATTCATTGGATCATAAGATGCACTTTTTACTCCCCCAAAGTGGGGGGAAAATGAGGGCGTGTCTTATGGTCTCAAAGTGTGTTACCCCAGAACATTTGTTTATGATCTCATGTGGCCACTTACTGTCTGCTGTTGTTTGCATGCTGTGGATTGCTATGTGTTTTTTGGGGAAGTCCCACCTCCTGGAGTCTCAATGTCAGTCAGATCACACAATTGGCACAGCACATGCCCTCCTCGTTTATTAATGAACATCATAATGGTTCTTAACACCACTGTTGAGTTTATGCTGTTAAATATTACCATGTTTTGCTTTATTTTAATAAATATTTCAGTATACTGGTACTATTTGATTCAGAATATTTTTTTCTTGTTTTCCTGTTCTAAAAACTGGGTGCATCTTATGGTTCAAAAAATACGGACATATGATCTAGAATCATTTAATTATATTGCCAGGAATATGCTCAACCTTTATTATGTTATTTAAGCTTTTGCTTTTGTAGCTAAACTATTTTAAAACTATTTTTATGTTTTGAAGTCATTATCAAGATAGCTTTCCTAACACTCAAGTTCTTTGACAAAATTGACCCTGCATATGATGTGATAATTGATGCATTTGAATTGTCGTGCTGGGGTAGAGTGTTGAAAGTACCATGGACAGCCAATAGGACAAACCAATCTGTCCTGGAAGAAATAAGACCCAGGGTGCTGCTTAGAGGCAATGATGGTGAGACTTACTTACTTTGGACATATTGTTAGAAGAGACTAGGCTCTTGAGGCGGACATCACACTTGGTAACAGGAAGGAGCTGTGGAAAAGAGGAAGCCCTTCAACAAGATACATTCACACAGTGGCATCATCAGTGGGCACTCTCCTCAGGACCACTGTGAGAATGGCACAGGGCCAGGCAGAGTTTTGCTCTGCTGTTCATAAGTCACTATGGAAGAGAACAGACTCCAAACAAGTTCCTAACAACCACATTGCTTTCAGTGCTATAACTGCAAAGTGAAAATGATCATTTTAAAAGGCTTAAGTTCTGTTTAAGACTTATAGCAACACCAAGGATGATAGCTAAGTTTTAGGTCTACTGAGTGGGCTGGTTTCACCCGTAAGGTGACCTAGCATCAATTCCACAATGATACCTTCTGGGAAACAGCCAAGTTGTGTGTGGGAAGCATAGATCAGATTCTCACCTTCATCTGGCCACCGTCTTGATACGGTGGAGAGGAGGTTTCATTTCAGAATATAGATTGACACTCGGCGAAGCTAGTTCACCTCAGCTGCTAAAGCTGGGTCCTTGATATCCTTTATCTAACTGCTCATGCATCATAGGGGCCCTGCCTGGACTGCCTACCTGAGCATCCTCTTGTTCTGCATCAACCAGCCTGTGGTCTCCCTTCTGTGGCTTCTTTCCACATTCACCGGTCCTGGCAACTACCTGGGTCAGGAGGAGTTTACAGTTTACTGTCTCACCCAAGGACTTGAACCGGACTGCCCTTCTCCACTTCTACAACTGTGCAAGCCATTTTTTGAGATAATTGTGTTTTATATGCACACACATATGTGTCACTGGATCTGCTTCTCCAGTGAAAAGAGCATGACCCACTACTGAAAGTCAAATAAAGGTTTTGAAGGAAAAATTCTTATATGGGGTATCTTAAACTAGAGTATTCAAAGGAAGGAGCAGTAAATTAAAGTTATTTTAAAACATGAATTTCGTGGTATTGGAGAAAGTGAAAGTACTTTATTAACCAACAAATATGAGAGACACGGGTGAGGTAAAAATGGCAAAATGCTTAAGACTTAATCATATCACCAAAATATTTCTGTGAGCTTTCTTCTTTTTAGCCCTATTTTCAAACAAAAGAAAATAAATTTCTAGTATTTTAAACAGTGCCCACTATTAGACCATGTTAAGGAAGAATCTACTTTTCTGGGAATATAGAATGGTAAAAATGTTCAAACTTTCAGAGTATCCAAAACTATTTTGTTATTTATAAAGTCATATAGGGTTTATAATCCTCACTTTTTAAAATAATAAAAATGACCTGACTTTAACCTCCCTTGTTGACATTAAGTTTAATTCAAATCAGCTAAAAATATTTTTAAATTCAAAAGCATAAGATAATAGAAAAGGGCAGGCTCCTGTATTAAATTACTTTGAAGGAGACAGAAAATTTTTTGGAAATCCATGTTCACACTAACCTTTTGAAATTCAGAACTTAGGTGATGGCATTAGCTCTTTTCCAGACGATGTTTTTGTCATAAAATGTTAGCAATTGTCCAGACTTAAAACAACTTCTTTGACATACACCAGGTTGTGCACATATAAGGTAATGATTTCAGTGACAGCAAGTAAATGTGAAGAAGGTTCAGGTTTAAATTTTTAAAGTTTATTTTTTCACCTCATCTTCAATTCAAGCAAAACATGGAGTTGGTTTTATTCCTGAATGCATGAAGATTCTTTCTCTACTCATTGTCCTCTTCTTTCCCAGTGGGAAACATCAGTCTCAATGTTCCTGATCTAAATTACCTTGTTCCTTTCTAAGGAAAACTTGGGGTAGAAGTGGGCATCAATCAGGTAAGGCACTTCTGAATTATATTCCATAGCTATAGAGAAGACAATATGAAAAAACTGAGGTTTGATCTTGTAAAGTAATGTACCTAAATGACCTAACCAGAATGGTGTATTCAGTATTCATCTCAAATGTGAATTTGGTATTAGAAATATGAACCAATATCATGGACTGATTAAGTGAATATGTAGGCAAAAACCCATGTTTTACACTTCATACATATAAATAAAGAACTTACATAAGCCAGTTGACATCAAGTAAATTCCATTTATGATGTGCACTGGTGTATCAGAGTATAACTGTGCTCCACATAATTTTCAAGGCTAATTTTTAGAAGTAGACCATCAGATCTTGCTAACAAAGCACTTCTGGGTGGACTTAAATCTTAAGCATTTTCTTTAGACATTAAATGTGCTACCCATTTGCACTACCAGGTCTCTAGGAAACATCTGTACCAAAAATCAAACAGGGCAGCAACTGTAGTAGGAATGGTTGAAGCAATGAAAATTCCTAAAGTCAATTTTCTTATGCAATTATCAAAATAAATTGTCACTATTATTAGACAAATTGAATTCATATAAATCTTCTAGCTTAATTTTCCTGAAAAATACCTTAAAAGGAGAAAAAGTTTTTGTTGTGGGTTAAAGGAAAGTAAAATCCCTACACATTTTCTTTTAAAGCTTTTCTCTGTTGTGTTCATTTTTTCCTTGCTATTTACTTATCATTTTTTCCTTGCTTTTTTTTAGTGTTTTCTTGATCTAGATTAGTTTATTTCTTTTTGGCCTGTACTTGGGTGAGAAGATTAGTCTATAGTTTATCATTTTCTTTCCACGTTGTTCTTTTAAAGCTTCATCGGAATTTGCTTTCTATTGGGAACTTGTGAAGCTCTACCATTTATTTTCTCTTTTTGTCTTCCTGTTCTTGTTAACAAATGGATATTTCTGTTCCCTAGTTTCAGTTTTGCAGGTTTATTTTATTTTGGATACAATTCCCTCTGGGGTGCTTCTGATGAATACTGTCCTGTGCTGAATTTCAGGATGTTCTCCACCACTGTTGCTTCATGTCTGAAGGACGCTTGTTAGTCTAGGGGTTTGCCTGTTTCAACCAATTCTCTTAATTTCTGTTTTTATGGAAATGTCCTACTTTTGTCACCATGTTTATGATACTATTTTTCAGATATATACTTCCTAGTTGACAATGCTTTTTTTGTCTCTCAGGGTTTTATATTTGTTATCTTATTGCCCTCTTTGCTTGTGTGTGTGTGTGTTTTAATTATTTTTCTTTAGTCCTTCTGTTTTTGTATGAAAGTACTCATCTGTCACCAAAAAGTTGTAATCAGTTTTAATTTTAACTTTCAACCTTATGTAAGCACTCAAATCAGTGTTAAATATGATAGGCAAGTTATTATAAAATTTTATCAATATTTTCCTTGATCTCTTTCTTAATTTATTAAAGGATCCTACATATAATTCTTTTGAATTCCTTATTAAATAGCCCCAACTCCATTTCCTGCTCAGGAAGATTTTGTTATGGTTCTATAGTTAAGTCAGCTGTTTAAGTCATCTTGTCTCTTTTCCTTCTGTGAACTGATGTTCATTGTTGTCACTGAGACAGTGTAGTGCTACTGTATATGCCTTTAATTTTTGAGTAGAATGCACATGTTGGTGTGTTTTTCCTGAGGTTTTAGCATTTTTTTTTAAAATCTGGATTTGCGGGCCAGGCATGCTGCATGGTTAGTGTGACAGCACTTAGGTGCTCACTGCCTGTCTCCTGCAAGGCAATAAGCTAGCCACAGTGTTCATGTACAGCAGTTGAGGAAAGGCTAGATAGATATTGGCTACCATCTGTAATCAATCAAGTGATGCAGAAACAGATGTTGGCATTTAACTAATGGGTGGGCGAAGGGAGAGGTGGGCTTGGCTGTGTTGAGTGGACATATTTACTGTGTTGTGCCAGATGGAACAAATAAAATAAAGATTTAAAATAATAGCAACAACAGAATGGGAGAAGACAGGATAGGGGAAAAATGGGGATGAGGAAGATTAAAAAAAAAAGAAGAGAAAAAAGACAAAAGAAACTAAATGAGGTAACTGAAGAAAGAAAAACAAAGTCCTGAGATTAACATCACCTGGATGTCAATGATAAAGCTTCGAAAAGTTCCAGAAAAAATTGGGTTAAAAGGTAATGGAATTTTTTTGAGCCACATCATAGAAGTATAGTAAGTAAAAAAAAAAAGCCACAAAAACCTTGCAAGCCTATAATACGAAATCAATTTGTAAATGAATACAATAAGAATGTAAAAAGAAGATGAAAAATAGCAACAATATTTTTAAAAAAGAAAGGGGCAACCTGGAGTGGAGAGAGATGGTGGGTCATTCTCAGTTATGCTCTTGGGTGGGCATGGAGGCAGCAGGGGGCAGGGCTCACCAGGGAAGCATACACTGCTGAACACGGGGTGGTTTGCATGTGATGCACCAGCAGAGAGAGTGCCCCTTCCCAACCTCAGAGTCATTGTGCAAGTCTCACTTGTTTGGGGAATATTCCCATGTTGCAACTTGAGGCTTGAATTTTTTCTTTAGCTCTTTCAGTTTAATATAGTTTCTGCTCTTCCCTTTTTGGTTTTCTAACTGCAGGTCTTGGCACAATTCATGGTAAAATTTTGCTTTCTTTCTCCAGATGCCCCTGGATGCCATGATTTCTTTCATTTGCCTTGGCTACTCTATGGTTCAGAACAAGTTGCAGGGTTTCTTGTGATAGCCACTCTGGACTTTTCTTTCTTTCATGGCTTTGTAGTGAGAGCTTTGGCTTTCTTCACAAATTCTCTTTATGTCCTCCCACAACTCATTAGATCTTCTCTCATTAAGGTTTAATGTAGCAAATCAGTTCTTGAGTTGTTCTCAAACTGGGAGTGGGGTAGCCTCAAGGTCTTCCATATCTTTGTTCTTATGTCCTTTTCCCCATTTCCCCCCCCCCCCCAATTTCAGCCTGAACTTAGTTATTAGCAATTGATCTGAACTTAGTTATTAGCAATTGATGGTGTGTTTATCAGTTGGTCTCTGGCCTGGTTTTAACTGGTGATATTAAACTTCTTCATTGTCTCTTCCCAGAGATGTAGCAAATTTGATTTCTGTGTATTCCATCTGGAGTAGACCATATGCTATCAAACATGATATTTTCTATGAACAGCCATTGGTCTTACAAAATTCAATCATGTGACCCCCCAGATTCATTTCTATCACTGAGACAATATTTTCCAACTACTTTTCCTTCCTCTTTATTTTGCACTTTTGCATACTAAATGCCAATAATTATCAATGCATCTTGATTGTAGCTTAATCAATTTCAGATTGGAGATATGTATAGAA
>PVJH01021322.1:0-38828 GCA_004026705.1 Nesogale talazaci
GCGTAGTCAGGTGCTGCGGAGTCGACCCAACGCGGCCCAGACCAGACCCAGCCTGCCCCCAGCCCGCGGCCGTCCCCGCAGCCCCTGGTGTGTGAGCCCCTTGCCCTTCCTCTTGTTCATCCCGCCTCTGCGTTCCCAAGCAGGCTGTCCTCCGCCATCCTACGGCGCGGTCTCACAGCCCTTCCAAGGCTGGAACCTTCCCAGAGGCCCACTGCCGCCGCCCCGTCTCCTGCTGGTTTCGAACTACTGACTGGGCAGTGAACATACTCCACTATGCCCCCAGGGCTCCGGGAGACCTCCCCATGCCTTGAATTCACAACATTACCCTGCGGAGAACCCGCACTCTGTGCCCAGACCCCAGGACAAAGCTGGGTGGCACAAGGGATGCAGGGCGTGCCCCCTGGGGGTTCTCTGCCCTGCCGTCTTGCCCCTGGGGAGGCCACCTCCCCATCGCCCACAGAGCACATTCCTGAGCGCCACAGCTCCAGTCGGGGCGGGGCCTCTTCTGCACTGTTTCCGGCAGCTTCTGGACGCTGCTCCTGCTCTGGATTCTCCCCGGGGCCTCACTGCCCAGGCCACGCCCCCAGTCTGATCCCTGAACGTTTCGTGTATGTGTGGGTGGGGATTGAGGGAAGGAGGGGGTCTGTGAATGCTCTAGATGACCCTGGCTTGGAGTCAAGTTGGAAAACCCGTCCCTGAGGGAACCCTTGGCCTGCCCTGAACTCCCAGTCCCGCTTGCTCCGCCCCACCCCGCCCTCAATCTTGCCTATTTTTTTTGGTGGGGGGGGACCCGCTGCACTGGTGTTTGACCTCGCCCCCTCCAGAGTTCACCTCAGTGGCTTTGAGTCTGAGAACGGAGCTGCTGGCCGGTGTCAGTATTGAAGCCCCTGCTTTCACCCGCAGGTGAGATCCGGAACCATCTTCGACAACTTCCTGATCACAGACGACGAAGAATACGCGGAGAATTTTGGCAAGGCCACCTGGGGCGAAACCAAGGTGCGGGGTCCTAACACAGGCGTCAGTGCACTTGTCTTTCCCCACTACGTTTGGTCTCTCTTAATTGAGGTCTAGCATTCAGGGAAAGGAAGGCCCAGGGGTCACCAGGAGCTCTTGGCTACTGACCAAAATGTTGGGACGTGTGAGCTCATCCCCAAGTTCCTCGGAAGAGGGGCCTGGCAACCTGCTTCCCCAAAGTCTTGTCGTCTCAGGAACCGGACAGCACTGACCCGCACACATGGGACCCTCCTGAGTCAGAGGTGAATCAAATCGAAGAGCAAATAGCCTTTGGGAAAGGGCTGGGTGCATTTTTTAACCAACGAATGCCCTAAGGTCCCGCAGAAGAAAGTCCTGGTGATCTACCTGCTTTCAAAAGATCACAGCCCGGAAAGCTCTGTGGCACACGAGTTCCGCTCTTGACACATGATGTCCACCACGCATTGGGGTGACTCAGCAGCGACTGACAGCACTGGCCTTTTAGGAAAGGGTTTGGTGAATTTCTGCCCCTGAATCCCCAGCTACCTAGAGGCACCACGGAAGAAAGGCCTGGTCATCTGAGATCTCAGCCAATGAAAAACCCAGTGGAGGACAGTTCTGGGGCATCTGTGGGAGTTAGAGCCCACGTGACAGCAAGTGGCTTATTTTGGGGGGGGGGGTAAGCTGTATTGGAGGCCCTCCCAGGCAAGGCATCATCAGCTCGCCAGGCCCCAAACCTTCACGTTCTCCTGCTTGCCAAGACCCCTTTCCGTAGAGGCCACCCCGTCAGGTGCTGGGGATGAGAGCCTGGAATCTTGGGAAGGGGGGGTGGTGGTGGAATCCCCCAGGCTCAGCAGGAAGCGGGTGGCAGTCACAGGCTGGTGCTTCCCCTCCAGGGTCCTGAGCGGGAGATGGATGCCATCCAGGCCAAGGAGGAGATGAGGAGGGCCCGAGAGGAGGACGAACAGGAGCTGCTAGACCGGAAGTTTGACCCAAAGCAAAATTTCTTCAGCCGATTCCACAGGCGAGATGACCTGTAGCGATGGGCCAAGGCGCGGCACCGCGCTCCTTTGTTCTCAGTTAAACGCTCCAATGCCTGCACCATCGCCTGTCTGGTTTTCTCTGAAACACGTTCCTGTGTGTGTGTGTGTGTGTGTGTGTGTGTGTGTAAGGCTGGCGATGGGCCCCTTGGTGCCCCCCCACCCCACCCATCTGACCAAAAACATACTGCTGCTCTCTGAATGCCTCCCCACTAAAACAAACAAACAAACAAACAAACCCAAAACGTTTTTATACAATAAAAGGTTCAAACTCCACTTGAAAAAGGAGAATGATGCCTGATTTGTCTGGGAGGGAAATGACTAGGCCTAGCTCCAGGCTCCCTCCCCTTGACCCCGCTCCAGCTGGCTGGGGTCCCCCTCTGGCATCGAAAGGATTGGCATTCCTCATGGCGTGGAGCAGACAGATTTGCAGTACCCTTTTAGCTAGGGTTCTTAGCCTGGAGAAACCAGCCCATTTACCAACCCTAAGTCAGAGGAAGAAAGAGAAGTTTATCGATGGTCTCGGTGAGGAGACAGCTGCAAGGCGCTTTCTTTGTGGGATCCTGTTTGAGAACAGATGCCTCTGACTTTGCGATGTGCCCCTGGGGACTTTAGACTTCTGTGCAGTTACGTTCTCTGAAACTTACAGAGGCACTCCGGCACAGCCCTCTAGGGGCGCTATGGGTCAGCATGGTCTAGGGCGGTGCTTCTCACCCTTCATACAGTTCCTCATGTGGTGGTGACTGCCCCAACCATACCATTATTTTTGTCGCTTCTTCATCACGGTAATTTTGCTACTGTTAGGAGTTGGGTGGCCCCTGTGAAAGGGCCATTTGACCCCCCCCCCCCAAAGGAGCCATGACCCACGGATTTTGTACCGCTGGACTAGATTGTTGGGAGAGGGGATAGTACACTTTGAGGAGAGATATGTAGATGTTTTATATTAAGTCAAGTTTCAGGACAACCCCAGAACACAGCTGTGGACCACGAGCAAGCACACAAGCAATAAAGTTCTTTAAGCCTTAAGCCAGTATCAGGATATCTTTGCTGATTCAACGAGCTAGCAGGACACAGCTTTTAATCACTAACAATCATGTAAGTAAGAGGAGACCCTCAATCTTTTTTTTTTTTGTTTTTGTTTTTTGGGCATCACTGCCCTCTGGTGGTGGGAGTAGGAGGCCCAGCCTTTGCTCCTGTGGAGCTGCTGCTGGAATTGAACCTCCATCCCAGTCCCGCACAACCACTACGACTGGCTCAGCTCGAGACCCTCAATCTTATCTGGCCCTTCTAGGTGACCTCTGAACCCAACCTGTCTGCTTTTGAGCAGGGTGGCAAGCTATAAAAATTCTGCAGAGACTGCATTAAGTACCTTAGGCTAACTGCATTTTGTAAGTCCCTCGCCCCCCCCCCCCAACTGTTTGGCATAAAATCAGAGACCAATTCAGAGGTTAGGGAAGGCTTTATTGGAGGGCTTGCAAGCGACTTCATTAACTCAAAGGAGTGTGAGCTGAGAAGCCGCGCCAAGGGAACAAAAGGAAAAGTTTTTATACCCCCTTGACCGGCGCAGGTGTTAATCTTCAAACGAAGGGAGTGTGCACACAGCTGGGTTTCGTAAGGGAGATGGTGCTTAAATCTATCTAAAAGTCAAGGGAGGATGGGAATGCGTATCTTTTAGAAACAGGCAAGCACCTTGATTCTGAGTACAAAGGTTTCAGGGATTTGCGATTAGGCACAGGGAGGGTTGAGCAGGAGTGAGCTCTTGAGAGGTAAAATGGAGGCGCTGCACCTAAAAATGGAGTTTCTTGTGCCAAAGCCAGTCACCAACTACATTGTTTACGTAAAATAACTTGGGTTGTACAACCCAGTTCTGCAGAACCAGAACAAGAGCCCTGGTGGGCTGTGTTGAATAAGCCCTCGGGCAGCGGACGGGGCTGGAGACATAGCACTAGGAAGGATGAGAATCTGACCGGTGTGCACTAGACCCCCGTGACAAGAGAAGGCAATAAGCCTCATGTGGTATCTGTCAGAAGGACACTCGCCTGCCAGCGGCTGGGAGGAGGGCGGGAGGGTGTGCCCCACCGCCCACCTCCCTGCCCACCCAGGTAGTCCTGATTCACTAATGCCACCATCTGCGATAGCTACTCATGGCCAGCTTGGCCCCTCCCAGGAAACCTGCCTGGCCTGCCCTGCTTCCCCAGGTGTTGAAACGGCTCAGGATATGTGTGTGGGTGCCCGGTGAGTATAGGTGACAGCAACCGACGTTGTGTGTGTTCTCACACAACCCCTTTCCGTAGGACCCACCCACCACCCTCCCTTTGCAGAACAACTGTGCAGAGAAGTTGGTTAAGGGACCTATTAGGTCATATAGGGGGGCGGCTGGGAGTCGTCCTGGGCCGGGGGCCCTTGCTGGGGTCGGATGGGCGACAGCTGCACCTTCTCCACCCAGGTGAGACCCTCCACGCAAAGGTGCAAGGTTGACAGTATAACCGGACAGAGAAGTCCCACAGCGTTTACAAACCGGCGCGCGCGCACCTCGCCCCTTCCCAGAGTAATCTGCGCATGCTCCGCCCCGCCCTAAACTCTGCCCCCTTTTTTTTTTTTTTTTTTTTGCCGGTGGTGGGGGCGGCCCCGGTGCGCGCGTTTGGCCCCGCCCCCTCCAGAGTTCAGTTGCGTGCGCACCGCCCTTCGCGCCAGTGCGCGTGCTCGGCCCCGCCCCCGGCCTCCGGCGCTCGGAGCTCGAGTCCCCGCGAAGATGGCGGCGCCGCTCATCCCCCTCGCCCAGCAGGTAGGGGCTCGGCGGGCCGGGCCCGGGGCGGGGTGGCTCGAGAGGCGGTGGGGAGACCCGGCACGCGGTGCAGCCAGGGTCCCGCTCGAGGCGCGGCGGCTCGGGGCGGGCCAGGCCCCCGGAGAGGGGGCGGCCCTGAAGGTGACAGTCCTGTGGGCCGGGCCCGGACGACCCTCGGGCCGCTGACGAGGCGGGCGGGCGGGCGCGGGACTGCCCGGGGCCGGCGGCCACGGAGCTCCGGGCCCCGCCGGGGAGCGGCCGGCGAGCGCGCATCTCGGCCGGGCCCCGGAGCCTTTGTCTCCTGCCAGCGGGGCGCCGGGCGGACCGCGTCCCTGGGGAGCGCAGGTGGAGGGCAGGGCACCTGGACGCCGGGCCCGCCGCCCAGACTCATCCCCGCACCCGCCGAGGGCAGCTTCCGCCGCCGCTTCCTCCCTCTGCGCGGGAGGGCACCGCGCGCCCCGGCGTCCCCCGGCGCCCTCGCCCTCGCCCTCTCCCGACGCGCTTACAAAGGGTGCCGCGAGCCAGACGTGCAGACGGGGCTGAGCACCGGACCGACGTCTATTCATTCCCGCACTCACCTCCCGGGGGGCGGGGACGGGGGCGGGCTGGACGAGGTCCCCGGTCAGGCGCCTTCTGCCCCGGGTCCTTCTGAGGGATCGGGGCTGCCGGGCGCCCTGGCCGCCTTCCCGTGCTTGCTGCTGTTCCGGGCTGGCGGCGGCGGGAGCGGGTGTCGGGGACCCAGCCGTCCCCGGGCGGCTGCAAGGCTGCCGCCCCGCCGGAGGTGACCCTCCCGGGCACCAGAGGAACCAACCAAGCCTGCGACTCTGGCTTGTGTCTGCCGGGGCGGGCTGCTTTCGCTTCCGTTCTGCGTCGCCGAGACCCCACGCGGAGCCGACTTCAGCCCAGTCACCTGCTGGGTTGTGGAGTTCATCTCCACCCCGAGGAGCACGTGGCCATCTGCTTTTGAGAGACCACAGCCTTGAAAGCCCCCCGCCCCCAAGCTCTGCGTTATCACCCAGAGTCGAAAGGGGCGGCCAGGTGTGTCCTAAGGCCCACTGCCTTTGTTTGCTGCATCCCGAGCCCGGGAGTGGGACACACAGGTAGGCATTGCCCTGCAAACCGAAAGGTTGGTGGTTTGAAACTCACCCAAAGGTGCCTTAGAAGAAAGGCCTGACAGAATCGAACCCCCTCATCGGATCTGAGCAAGCGCCAGTTTTAAAAGCATTATTTGCTGAATACCTGTTTTGTACCCAAATAAAGCAAATCCAAGGGCCGGTGGGTCACTTTCATCTCCCAGCAAGCCTGTGGGGCAGAGTGGAGCAGGCCGCAAGGCTGCAGTCCTCACACAAGCGGACTGCCACGCTTGTCTCCCTCGGAGCAGCTGGCGATTTCGAACCACCCACCTTCCGGTTACTGCTTTCACCAGGGTGCCAGCAGGGCCCTTGGAGATAGGAATATAAAAAGCTTTTTGGGATAAAGGGAAGGTTGACCGTAAGATGCATTGGGCAGTGTCCAGCCCTGGGCAGAGTGAAGTCAATTCGAAGCCAAGCTCAGCAGCCAGTCAGGGAGAGAGGAGCATGCCTTGAGAGGTTGCAAGAACTAGCCAGTGTGCAGCTCTGTCACTCACTAATGGCACGAAAGACCAGCGCTGATGAACTCTGAAGGTCTTGTAATAACAGATATTACAGTGCTCTATAAAATGTTGAGTGCCTTAGGGAGTCAGGTATTATGAGGAGCCACTAACTAGAGCACTCTCCCTGTCCCCCTCCCCCTTCCCTTTTTTTGGATGGGGATGGGGTGGGGGCAGTTGAAGAGGATGTTTTTGATTTAAAGTTTAAAAATTATTTCAGGGCAATCGTTGTAGGAGTTTGTGCAACTTTCATTATGCCAGGAAGTCTGGAGTGTACATGAAAAGCGGAATTCTGTTCTTCATGCTCCCATTCCCCCGGCCATCTGGTCGGTCAGCCTTCTTCTATAGAACTCCATCAGCATGTTCAGGCGGTGGTTCTCAGCCTTCCTGATGCCGCCACCCTTTCATACAGTTCCTCATGTCGTGGTGACCCCCCCTCCCCCAACCATCACATTATTTCTGTTGCTGCTTCCCAACTGTGATTTTGCTGCCGTTATGAATCAAGTGACCCCAAAGGGGTCGCCACCCACAGGTTGAGCGCCGTTGCGATACGGGATCGTTTCAAAGCGTCCTGCCTAATTCTGGCAGGTGGGTGCCAGTGGTCCTCCGGTAGAGTTCTCACTCACTGTGCAGATTCAGCACTCAGTCAGGTGTTGCCACCACCCAGCTGTCTCAGTAGAGGCTTCCGTTCTGCTGCGGTGCTGAGCAGGTCCAGACGACAGACCTGCGGATCGACTTCAGGAAATCAGCCTGGGAACTGATTTTCTGCCCCCCCCCCCCCTTCCCACCCCAGCACCACGGTCCCATCCACAGGTGACCATGGGGATGGCACAGGATGGGAGGGCGCTTCGTCGCACTGTGTGTGGGATGGGATTGCCAGGAACCTCGGGTTGACTGGGTGTCAGCTGACAACAGTGTCTGATCAGACATTAGCCCTGATTCCAACGTTGGGGGTGGTGAGAGCTAGTGTTTACTGGGGGTGTGTGAGTTTAGAGGCAGTGCTTTCTGGCATGCTGTTGCCCTTCTACCTCAATGCTGCTGAGGAAGAGATTCTGGCTTTACTGAGGAAGGTTGGCTTCTTTCGGGGGGGACAAGGGATGGGGATTTGTCTCTGTCATACTTGGTAAGGTAATGGATAAAACTTTGACTCATTGACTCACCTGCTAGGATCCTCCAAAACCTCCCTTTGCTTCTAGAGTCAGATCCAGATTCCTTCCCAGGAGCCACAGCTCACTCCCTTCTCTCCTGTTGCACCCCCCAACTCCAGCAGCTCACTGCCTTTTTCACACCACCCCTCCGCCATAGGTGTCTATGTGTCTTTCTGCGGGGGCTCCCGGACAACAAGCTTGGCATCAGGCCCAGCTTCTGGAAGATGCCAGTTAAGTGCACAAAGTGGGTCCCAGCGGCCTGCACCCCCTTTGTGTGTTCACATGTAGCTTCTCGGTGCTGTGAGGTTGGGGGCTCAGGGGCGGGTACAGGATTGCAGGAGGGGATTGCAGGAGGATGAGCCCTGGGACTTGGCACGGCCACAGTCACTGATGGTTGGCTTGGCACCTCCTCTCCTCTCTCCATACTTCATTGCTAAAGCCCCAGTCAGGGCTTCTCCCTCCCCAGAATGATGTCAGCATCCTGGACCTATTCTCATGGACGCCATGCCTAGGTGCTCCCGTGTTCGGCTCCACCCCGCCGATGCTTACAGTCTAGCTTCAGGATAGGTTGATGTAGAGGTGAGGCAGACAGCGGGCCCTTTCCTGGCTGGGGTGGGGAGCTGCTGGGATGGGAGCAGGTGAGGTGACAGGTTCAGGTGAAGGACTGGTTGAGGGATGTGAAACCTTTGGCTTGTTCGTGGGGACCGAGAGGATGTCTCCCTGGTCCGCGCCGTTGGCACTTTTCCCATTTGCAGCTTGCCCACGCCGTGTTGTACTCCCCAAGAGGGCGTTGTCTCCGGCGCCTCTTTCTGAGCCTGCGTGTCAGTGGTGGCCCCTGGAATGGATTGTCGATGATGTGTGTCCCTCCCACTTTCCTGTCGAGGCTTTTCTGATTTCCCTTACAAGCCGTTTTTGCTTGTTGCCTGTCTGAACTCTTAGTGGGATTGTGTGGTACTCCTTCATGCTAAACTGGCCCTCCCTTGGAGGTTGCCGCACTGCTGCCTGCGGGTCCTGCTCGGATGGCTTGTGTGTGGCTGTGATATGGGCGGCTGGGCCCCGGTATTTCCAGCACCGTCAGGGTCACTCATGGTACACAGGCTTCAAGGGAGTTTCCAGACAGACTAGCAAGAATCACCTGGCGGTCCACTTCTGAGAAACCGTTTGCAACTCCCTGAGCATTGTGGGACACAGAGAGTGCTGGAAGAAAAGCCTGAGGGCTGGAAGGCCCTCACACAGTGGCACAACCAGGGGCCCGGCTTCTCTGTGAGTGTGAAGGTGGAGTGGGCCCGGGCCGCATGGTGGTGGTTGTGTTCGGAGACCAGCCCGAGCTGGGAGCGGACTTGATGATGGCGGCAATGACAACAGGGTCCGCTGTAGCCCCTGTTGGTCTCTGCTGTCCACACCCCACATCTGCCCCCCCACTGTTCCCCTGCTCTCAGCCTTTCCTCTGGACTCTCAATGCAGATCATTCTTTTTTTTGGTTTTTTTGTTTTTTTTTTGTGGACATCACTGCCCCCTGGTGGGAGTAGAAGGCCCAGCCTTGCTCCTGGAGAGCTGCTGCTGGATTGGAATCGCCAACCCTGTGGGCCGCAGTCCTGCATACAACCACTATACCACTGGGGCTCAGCCTGCAGATCACTCTTAAACCTGCCTCCCCCAACCCTCCTGAGGTCTGGTGGGCCCTGTGGTCCTCCCTTCCCCACTGCTGCTGCCTCGCCACGATTCGCTGAGTACCCAATCACTTCCTTGTGTGGGATCATCCTCCCCCTCTTCCCCTTCCCCAAGTCCACCCCTGTCCACCGTCTAGCCTGTTGAGTCATTTGCCCTCCCTTTCCCCTCCCCTGCCAAGTCCGCTTCCTCCGATATGGAAGCCTCTGTCTTGGTCTTTCCTTGGTAACAATGACCTCATACAATATTTTGTGATCGGCTGCTGTCACTCAGCATGGTGTCCTTCAGGTCCATCCATGCCCAGAGAGGCCTCGTGGGGACAAGGATGAGTGATAGTCTCGGCAAGTCTACTCTGTCTCAAGGTCCCCAGGGGGTCTCCATCGACTCCATGGCAGGGAGTTAGCGGTCTGTTGAATTGCCTTCCTGAGTCCCTCTCTGAGGCCTGGATCCCCACTGTACAAAGAAGCCACCCGTCAGTTGTTGGACTCCCGCAGCAGGGCGTGTATGTGAGGCATGAGTCCATGTCATCCGATGGTGGAGTCATGCTCTTCCCACTGCTCCCGATGGCCCGCTGGGCACTGAGCCCAGAGCTGGCCTCGCCTCGCCTCACCTCACCTCGGGAGATGTTTCTGGAATGAATTCTGAGTGCTTGGGAGACTGCCCTTTATTTTAGGACCTTGACTCCCCCTTGGGAATACATTTGCTGCTCTCTCTCTCTGTCACTGCTGCTGTTGGTGACAGGCGCCCCAGCAGTTGATGGTGGACCACAAGGTCCCAGAGGACGCTGCATTTCACCGAGGTCGCCCTTTTGTTTCCTGTTGCTCTGCAGCTGCCGGTCCAGCAGGAACAGGAGGGGCAGGGGGTGGCTCAGTGGGATCCATGGGGAGTCCTGGATCCAGGCGCAGCCAGGGCCCCTCACGCACAGCCACCTGTCCTAGGAGGCTTGTCTGTTGCTGAGCAGGTTCCAGGGAAACTTGCAGGCTAGAATGGACTAGGAAGAAAGACCTGGCGGTGATCTTCTGAATGCTAGTCAGTGGACACCCACTGTCTGGCAGTGCTCAGATCCACGCCATGGGGACAGCACAGGACGGGCGTTGTTTTGTCCCCCTGCACAAGGGGATGGTGGTGGTGGGTGGACATGGGACAAGGCTGACTTGGACAGCTCACAAGGCAGGGAGAGCGAAGCAGGAATTGGAGCTCACTCAGAGGTGAGGACTGGAACTGAGGGGTGCATGAAGACATGGGGCCACATCACCTTTGTCATTAAGGTGACGTGGAGACAAAGGCAAGAAGGTGGCTTGGTAAATGGGCCACAGGAGTCTGTGCCTACAAATTGGCCCAAAACAAAAAAGACTGGTGGGGAGAATGCCTGCCTGGAGTGGAGAGTGGGGTGCATGAGGGAGGAGAGCCACCCGGGTGCCCTCACCTACTGCACGGGCAGCACCCAGAAGGCTGCTTTGCCTGGGACGCTCCCCCACGGCCCAGCCCTCACTTCACACCCTGAGAGGGGTGTATGGAGACTGAGCCACAGCCATTTACCTGTGAACTATTTGACAGGGAGCCGGCGGCCATGCAGCTCAGCGCCAGGTGAGCCCCTCACACCGAGTCCCAATTCCTGGCCTGCCCACCTGCCCCGCTGCCTCAGGCCTCTTGTCCCAGGGTCTTTGCATGCACCACACCCATCTTGGGAAATGTCCTCTCCCCTTATCTCCAGACCACCACTAGTTCCCAGTCAGGGTGTCCTTATATGTACCAGCCAGGAAACTGCCTGGGGCTGTCCAGCTTCCTGCTCCTGGGGGCGGTTCAGCCCATTGTTTTTGGTTGCTGCAGCACTCCATCCCACAGAGGGAGTTAGAGCAGAAAGCATAGTAAGCCAGCCATAGAAGTGGGTTCATGCATGTGTTCTATATAGTTTGCACAGGGGGTAATATTTTAACCGATGTCCGTAGGGGCCTTTGGATTGGTTCTGACTCATAGTGACCCCATGTGCACTGTCTGGGTGCTTGTCCTCTGCAGTGACTGTTAGGGTTGAGCCCATTGTCACAGCTGCCGTGTCCATCCAGCTCCTTAAAGAGCTTCCTCTTTTCCCTGCCCCTCTGCTGCACCCCTCGGGATAGGCTTCTTTAGGGACTGCTTTCCTTGCCCATTTTTCAGGAGAGATGTGTTTGTTCTTTTGGCAGTCCATGTTACCCTGAGTATTCTTCACCCGCACCATAATTAAGTAGTCCATCCACTTATTTTCCTGGCTTCTTTAGTCATTGTCTAGCTTTCACATGCATACCAGGTGACTGAACAATAACCATGGTGATTATGATAAGAGTTGTACGGACTCTCAATAAAATTACTTTAAAAACAAAAACAAAAACAATAATAACCATGGCTTGAGTCAGGTGCATCTTAGTTCACAAAGTGACATCTTTGTTCTTCAACACTTGAAGGAAGTTCTGGGTAGCTGATTTGCCTGGTGCAATGAGTCATTTGATTTAAAAAGAAAAATAGCTTTTTGATATATAGTTTACACATCAGGCAATTGAATTCTTTCTACTGCCACCACCGTTTCAGAAGTCATTTGATTGCTTCACTGTTGCTTCTGTGAGCACTGATTGTGATCCACACAAAATTTGACAAATCCGTTATGCTTATCGTGATCTTTCATCTTGGTCCAGTTGAGAGGGTTTTGGTCTTCTTTACATTGTAGTCCATATTGGAGAAGGCTACAATCCTGGATGTCCATCAGCAAGTCTTCCTCGCTTTCACTGAGCTCATCATTTGGATATCACAGGTTGTTAGTAAGCCTCCCCCCTATCCTGATGCCACTTTCTTCTTCTTCATGTAATCCAGCTTCCCGGATTATTTGCCCAGCATATGTTTCAACTAGAGACTCAAAACACATGTTCTGAAAATGAGAGAACTTCTAGAATTCGACCACATTTTTTTTTTTTTTTTGGCATCACTGCTCTCCGGTGGTGGGAGTAGGAGGCCCAGCCTTTGCTCCTGTGGAGCCGGAATTGAACCTCCATCCCAGTGGGCCGCAGTCCTGTGCACAACCACTACGCCACCGGGGCTCAGCAAGTTGGGTGTTTTTTTTGTTTTTTAGGTGGGCATCACTGCTCTCCGGTGGTGGGAGTAGGAGGCCCAGCCCCACTGCTGGAATTGAACCTCCGTCCCAGTGGGCCACAGTCCCGCGCACAACCACTACGCCACCGGGGCTCAGCCCGAATTTGACCACATTTTAAGGGCATTGTTGTGGAAAGGGACTGATGAACTGTTTGTGGTCAGGTAGAATTTATGTGGCATTATCTTGAAGAATCATTAGCATAATTGTTGTAGGTATCTGCTGTTGCAGCCCCCTCCCCGCAAACCCCCACATTGTTCCAGCACCTGCCAGGGGCGTGTACCCCACTTTGGGAAGCACTGCTTAGGACCAGTGTTTGACTCCAAGCTGACTGTGTAGAAATGAGGGCTTTTAAGCTTTAAGGTTTGGAAGGACACCTAAGGAGACTTGACCTGAGAGTCACCCTGACTCCATGGACCCCAGCGATCTAGAGTCCAGCAGACTTAAGAGGGTTTCTCGAGAGAGTCCCTCGTTTTCCCAGGCCCTGCCTTTTCCCATCCACAGTGACCTTTTCTAGCTGTTGGTCTGTCCTGATGACCACGAGTTCCAGCCTTACCAGTCTCGCTTCTAAGGCGTGTTTGTTCCCGGGAGGGCTGGACTCCTTCTCACTGCCCTCCGGACAGACCAGCTCAGCCACTGTCTCCTCTGGGAACAGTAGAGCTTTTCCACAAGCCCGTCTGTGCAGGTATTCTGCTGGAGTCCAGGCTGGGACCCACAGGACCCGTGTGGGCTTGTCCTGCTCACCCGCTTACCCCGAGAGCAAGCGAGGTATGGAACTGGGTTGGAATCCGACGTGCGGGTGAGCTCCCTGCTTCCTTGGTGCGTCAGGCTGGGCGGCAGGTGGTGTGTTAACCTCCCCTCTGCCTTTGAGATGCACAGAGTAGGTCAGCCCTGAGGGCCACAGCCAGGCCTCAGGAGACCACCTCGGACACGAGGCTTGCCGGGGCGACAAAAACTGAGAGAGAGCGTGGCTTTCCTCCAGAGCAGACAGGGAGAGAGTGGGGAGAGAGCGGGCATGGAGCCTTCCCAGAGAGATGGGGTGGAGGTGGTGGCACTGTGAGCGGGGTGTGCTCTTTGATAGGCCCGTGGGTGGTGGTTGTGTCTCAGCAGCCCTCGCCATCCAAGGTGGGTAGGCAGGCTCTCTGGAGGTGTAGCAGCTCTGGCAGCAGAGAGGTCCCAGTATAGCTGGCTCTGGGTCCTGCCCAAGCCCACAAGGAAGGGTAGCTTGAGCCTGTTCCAGAAAGGAAGAGGTGTTGGTGATCCAGGGGGGCTTAGGGGATGGCTGGGGCCAGGAGTCTGTCAGCCTGGAAGCGAATCCTACCAGGTGGGGCAGGCTGGTGGTGGGACCTTTAGGTCTCTTAGCCTAGGTGCCAGGCACTGGGGTGGGCAGAGGGAGCCCAAGTGTGGGGCTGCCTGGTGAGTCCTGCCTCTGCCCCTCCCCCCACCATCTTACCCGTACCCACACCCAGACTCCTATCCCTGCCCCCCCTCCATGGTCCCAAGCTCCCCTGTCTCTCACTTGTACCCACAGCTGGCTCCCCCTGGGTGACTCACTTCCACAGCACTAACGGGGCCCTGGGGCACACACAGGAGTCAGGAACAGGGGCATTTCTCACTCTCACCTGTCAAACTTGGTTCTTTCCAAATGCATCTTCACATATTGAAAAGTTTGAGAATCAAACATTCTTCTCCTAAGAAATAATGGAAAACCAAATAATTGGGTCTGTGCCCCCAAGATTACTCTTAAAAATTCACTATGGAGACTTTCAGTCTTCTTGCATATCACTGCCTCCAATACCCTATTACCATCTGCTTGTTTCTGATTTTTTTTTTTGTGGCATCACTGCCCTGGTGTAAGTGGGAGATCCAGCCTTGCTCCTGGAGAGCTGCTGCTGGATTTGAACCATCAGTCCTGTGGGCTGCAGGCCTGCACACAACCACTATGCCACCAGGGCTCAGTCCTTGTTTCTGATTTATCTAATTTTTTGGGGGGGGGGGCACATCAGTGCTCTCCGCTGGTAGGAGTAGGAGGCCCAGCCCCACTGCTGGAATTGAACCTCTGTCCCAGTGGGCCGCAGTACTGCGCACAACCACTATGCCACCGGGGCTCAGCCCCTGATTTATTTAAATTAACAGTAACTTTTCACCCTCTTTGATGGTCTGGGTTCTTTGTCTCGTGGTTAATGATGTCACAACTTTCACTATGTAGCCACTTTCACAGCTTCCCCCCCCCAAAAAAGACTATTAATAATTAATGTCAATTTAGCCATGTTGTTTTTAGCCGCCATGTCAGACAGGCGGTGATGTGACTCACATTTTACCATTTCTTCAAGTCTTCCGTGGTTCTCAGTTTTCCTCCAGCTTTACTGCTGGGATCACTCCCTCCCTTTGGACCCAGGGTTACAATATTTTATGCAAATAAAGGGCCAAAAGAAGCATCCTCATGAGTGTTTTGACACATCATCATGAGAACTGGACGTCGTCGGAGCGAAAATGGTGCTTAGACCAAAGCATCACCCTTTGTGATCCGTGGCAGGATGGGATGGTGTGCCGCTCAGCCTATGTCACCTTTTGCATATCCTATTTTAGTTCGACTGTAGTTTTGAATACTAAGCAGACTTTTTTTTTTTTGTGGGGGGCATTACTGCCCTCTGGTGGGAGTGGGAGGCCCAATCTTGCTCCTGGAGAGCTGCTGCTGGATTTGAACCGCCAAGCCAGTGGGCTGCAGCAAGCAGACTTTTTTCCAACTTTGCTGTTCAAGGAGTGGAGAGTTGGAACCTGGAGCCATTGGACCACAAAGTATCACTGACTGCATTTGCTCCTCTGGCAGAGAACGCTGCCTATTTCAGGGAAACACTGACATGGAGGAGCGACTGAGTCCTGGGGACCGGGTAGCTATTAGGCTTTCCCACCCTGAGAGAAGGCCCTGGAGGGGGTGGGGTGGGCATGGCGTGAGTTCTCACAGTGCCCATTTCTCTGCTTGGTGTCCCCTGCCTGAGTCAGTCACCTGAATCCTTCGGCCCCCGAATATTTCAGTGTGGACACTGGGCCCCCACAGGGACCTGCAGTCTGGCCTGTCTCTGGCTCCCATGTGTACCTCCGGGCTGTGGTTGGGGCCCAGGTACCCTGCCCCCATACTCTGCTGTGGCATTTTCTCTCCGGCCTTGGTCTTGGTGTGACATGCAGCTACTAGGAGGTCGCCTTCTGTATATAGTCCTGAACATGGGTGTTCATAGACAGGTGCTCACCTCCAGATCACAGGGACCTCTCTTAGAACAGGAATGGATGGTCTGCAGGCCAGGGATTCTGAGGGACATCTGTTTCATACCTCCACTCTCTGCTGGTTTTCCTGCTGGTCACCGGGTCTCTCTTCTTGTTTAAGGACACCCCCTCCCCCGCCAGTATAACCTCACTGATTGCAGCTGCAAAGTCCTTCTCAATTGGGGTTAAGGCTCCCCTCCCCACCCTGCGCAACCACTCTACCAAGTCATCTTGTTAAGGCTCTTTTTCCCTTGAGCTGACACTGCCTGTCATTTGGAGAGACAGCAGCCAGCACACACTGAGCGTGCACACATGGGCGCAGCCTGCGTGTTCTGGGTTAGTGCCATGGAGGGGCTGTGTGCTGCGAGGACTCTCACTCCTGGTGGGATGTGTCCTGCCTGCCGAGGCAGCTGCGAGGTCTGCTCAGCCTGGGCATCCACTCTATCCCTGAGCGGGGAGAAAGCAAGCCTGCTCATAGCAATGGTTCCTAACGAGTGTTCTCGTGCTCCACGCAGGAGAACTGGGTACGATTTCCAGCCCGTGCACCTCGTACACAGCCTCCTGGAGTGCACAGGCTGCCTCGGAGGCTCCCCGATCTGATTCCTCGGAGCATTGACCCCTAGGGCCAGGAAGGGGTGCTCCTATACCCCCCTCTGCAGGGGGCGCCCTTGGTGTTGAAGGGCAGCCTTGGCAGGAGGCTAGGCCCCGTGTCAGTTTTAGCGCGCAGTGTGGTTATTGTTCAGTGTGCCGAGTTGGACCTAGTTCACTGCAACTTTGGGCACAGCAGAACCAAACATTGCCAGGGCCGCCCCATCTCCACCGTCGTTGTGTATTCCAGCCCAACGGTGAAGCCACTAGGCCAAGCCATCTTGTTAAGGCTCTTTTTCCCTGGAGCTGACTCTGCCCGTCTCCAGGGAGTGGTCTCTCCTCGTCCGGACGCCGTCGCAGCCTTCCTGGCTTCTGGGGAGCCGGCGTTGTTAGGTGCCTTCAAGTGCTTGCTGACCCCCGGGAGCCTGTGAACACTGCCCAGCCCTGTGCCATCCTCACAATTGGGGCTATGCGGGAGCCCCGTGGGGCCGCCCCAGCGTCTGTCCCTCTTGTCACGGGCCTTCCTCCTTCCTCGGTGCCGGCTGTCTACCAAGCAGCAGGTCCTTTTCCAGGGACCGGTCCCTCCAGATCACATGTCCAAAATCTGTGAGATGAAGTCTCGCCATCCTTGCTTCTAAGGAGCATTCTGGCGGTGCTTCTTCCAAGATGGAACTGTTCATTTGTGGGACACCCCCCGGCACTCCAGTGTTCTTCACCGACACCCAATTCAGATGCATCCGCTCCTCTTTGGCCTTCCTTGTTCTGCGGCCCACTTTGGTAGCATATGAGGCGATTGAACGCACTACGCTTGTGGTCAGGCTCGCTTTTAGGCCACAGTGACTTCTTTGCTTTTTAACTCCGAGGAGAGCATTTGCAGCATATTGGCCCAATGCTGTATGTTCTTCCATTTCTTGACTGCTGTCTCCCTAGGCAGTAAGTGTGGAAGTAAAATGAGGTCTTTGGAAACAGCATTTTCTCCCTTTATCATGATGCCGCTCCTTGGGTCAGGGTTTCGTTGTTGTTGTGAGGGAGGGCCGCAGTCTCATCTGATCTCCAGGTCCCCTGCCCTGTCAGCCTGTCACCTGTAGAGCTGAGGTTGTTCGTGAGCCTTCCTCCAGTGCCCATGCTGTCGTCTGGCAGCTTCTCAGATTTTCCCTCAGCGGACAGAGGACTAAGTGTGGTGAGAGGATACGACCCGATGCACACCTTTCCTGGCTTTTAGCCACCCAGTATTTCCTCATCATGTGTGAGCGAGTGCTTCTTGGACTGCGTGCAGGTTTTGCGTGCCCGCCATTAAGTGTTCAGGGATTCCCAGTCTTCGCAATGTCAGCCACCATTTGTCGTGATTCACACGCCAACTGCCTTTGCACAGTCAGCAAACTCACAGCAACTGCCCTGTGTGTTTCCAAAACTGCCAGGGTGGCCAGGAGTCGGAAGCCCCATCTTTCTCCCAAGGAACGGCTTGTGGTTTCCAAGTGCGGCCGTGGGGCTCACAGCCCAGTGTCCCCCCCCACCTCCAGGGCTCCACAGTCGGTAAGGCACAGGCAAACGCAATGTTTTTGCTGGTACTCTCTGCTTTTAGCCAAGATCCCTCCGACACCAGCAGATTCCATATCTTTTTTTTTTAATCGTCACGGATTTTTGCATGTACGGCCCACAGCTGTATTAGATGATCTTGAGGAAAATGTTACCTAAGTGTGACATGAATGATACTGCTTGATAATTTCTGCCTTCTGTTGCAGTGGAATGGACACGACTATGGATCTCTTCCAGCCAGTTGGCCAGGTAGCTGTCGTCCAGATTCCCTGGTGTAGAGGAGTGTATGCTTTTCACATGGCTTCTCTCTGTGGAAACATTTCTACTGGTGTTCTGTCACTTTCTGGAACCTTGCTTTTCACCAGTGCTTTCAGGGCAGTTTGGACTTCTTCCTTCAGTGTTCTCTGTTTCGGAATGTCGACCAGTTCGTATGGCAGAGTGGCTGGGTATTCCTTGCAGTTTCATTTGATGCTTCTTTTGTTGTTCAGTAACTTACCCTTAGAATCCTTCTGTATTGCAACTTTAGGCTTGAGTTTTTTTCTTTGGTTCTTTTAGCTGGGGATGACCTTTATCTCTTTTTCCACTCACTTCAGCTACTGTGTAGGTAAGAGCACATTACAGACAGTCTCTCACAATAGCTGTATGGGTCCTTTCTTTCTTCCTGTCTTTTCAACGACCTTCTGTTTTTTTCAGTAGGATATTCTTGGTGCTACCCCACAACTCCCGTGGTCTTCAGTCGCTAGTGTTCCATGCATCACATTTATGTTTAAGTTGGTTTCCAGATTTAGGATATCCTAAAATATGTGCTTTGACTCACAGGGATTTGTTTTCATTTTCTTCAGCTTCATCTTGAACTCGCAGGGGAGCCGTGGGTGGTCTGATCCTCGGCTGACCCTGGCTCTGTTCTGACTGACAATACCGAGTGTCGTCTCTTTGTAGATGGAGTCTGTTTGATTCCACCCACCACTTGTCTGCCGGTTTGTTGTACTGTGGTGGCTTGTGTGTCGATGCTGGAAGCTATGTTACTGGTATTGTTAGTGCCAGCAGAATTTCCCAAAGTGAACAGATTTCAGGGGAGCTCAAGACTGAGAACAGGCTATGAAGAGGGAGTCAGCTGTCCACGTTGGAGGAATCAGCACTGAAACATTGTCTGGCATTGAAAACCTGTGAGTAGCAGGGCATTGTTAGGGTGCCAGGGGACAAGCCCTCAGGTCGGAGGGCACTCCACGTATGACGAGGAAGAGTGGTCTTTCGATTCCTGTGTGTCCTGCCTGACGAGGTCCACCTGTTTCAGCCCAGACCCAATCCACTGCTGTCAGAGTGGATTCTCTGTGGGACAGAGTCCAAGACTGACAATCTTCACGGCAGCAGGCAGCCTCATCTTCCTCCCAAGGAGCAGATGGTGGGTTTGAACCACTGACCTTGCCGTTTACAGGCCACCATGGTTCCCTTCCACAGAGCTAGGAGCCATTTCTTTAGTTGAAAAAAGGCATTTCAAATGGATGTGTCATTGGTCTTGCTAAGAGTCTGTCATGAAAACTCGTATTGTTTCACCAAGGCTGTATTTCCTAGCTCCTTCCTGGTTGCCACTTCTCACATTCCAGTCACCAGTGGTTAGCAATCAATGCACCTTGATTGTGGGATTGATTAATTTCAGGCTGCAGAGGTTGATAAGAACCTTCCATTTATTTTATCTTTATTATCAGTGGTTGGTGACTACAGTGGAATAATAGTACTGTCACTGAGCTTGTTTTTATGCGTATAGATGTATTGACATCCTGTCAGTGACAGTATTGTTTTGCAGGATAGATCCAGAAGTGTAAAGAAAGAAACAAAAAACAGTAAGAAAACTCGACTGCTGTGGAGTCACTCCGAACTCCAAGTGACGCTACAGGACCGTGGGGGTGGGGGTCAAGGCTGTCAATCTCTGCGGGAGGAGAGTGCCTCATCTTCCTCCCAAAGAGCAGCTGGCGGCTTCAAACTGTTGACCTTGTGGTTAGCAGCCCAGCGATGATTCAGCATTGCTACAAGGGCTCCCTGTGTGGTTCACAAGGTTTTGTTTAACTCATCTTTTTACCATGATTTCCGTGAAAGGTTTTTTTTTTGGGGGGGGGGGCATCACTGCCCTCAGGTGGTGGGAGTAGGAAGGCCCAGCCTTTGCTCCGTGGAGCTGGAATTGAACCTCTATCCCAGTGACCCGCAGTCCCGCGCACAACCACTAGCCCACTACGCTGGGGCTCAGCCCGATATCCGTGAAAGTTTACAGAGCAAGTTGGTTTGCCACTCAACAATTTCCGCCTTGGGTGTTTTGCCATCCATTGCACTGCCCACAGTGTACAGGGACGGTCCTCCTCTCTCCTCCTTGGCCTGCCTTCCCACTCGTCCTTTCCTGTCGCTGCCTGTCCCTTCCTACCTTCTCCGCTTCCTCTGGGGCCAGTACTACCTTTTTGATTTCAGGTGGTGGATTGTGCTAAGGAGTGCGCCCCTCCCTGGCTTCCTCAGTCACCGTGAAGTCCTGTTTGTCCTTCCACTGAAAGTTGAGCCTCAGGAGACAAACTGTTCTTGTTGATGATAAATGTGATGATATTCTTCCTCCATTGGCCTTTCTTGGCGGGGAGACTACATATCCAATTCAAAATCTCCAGTACCAGTCCATTTCCGCTCCCTAAAAGCTAGAATATAGATTTTTTTAAAAAGCATTTTATAATCGATGACTTTTGATTGTCCTAAGTTCATACTTTATGTATTCCATACTCCTATTACTCATGGATATTTGCGGCTATTTCTCATCATTTTGAGAGGTGCTCCATCTGGAAATGAAGGCCCCAGAGTGTTGCCACACCCACGGCATTAATGCCGACTCTCCTTTGAGGAGGCAGCTCTTCCCCGGTTGTATTTCAAGTGCCTTTTACCCCGAGGGCCCCATCTCCCAACTATGGCAGACCCTGTTCTGCTGCTAGTCATGTGATTTCCTGGGGCCAGGAGGTTTCCCTGGGCTCGCTCTGCCTAGAAGCTCTGCTGAAACCTGCCCACGCGGTCAGTCCGTGACTGCTGGATGTCAAAGGCCGGTGGCAGAGCTGCTAGTATCCCAGCAACACCCAAGCCACTACAGGATGACGAGCTGACAGATGAGTGGTTGTTTCTGTTTTATTTTTATCCCATCATCATGATTACATTTTTTTTGGGGGCGGGGGGGAATCACTGCTCTCCAGTGGTGGGAGTAGGAGGCCCAGCCCCACTGCTGGAATTGAACCTCCGTCCCAGTGGGCCGCAGTCCCGCGTACAACCACTACGCCACCGGGGCTCAGCCCAATGATTACATTTTATAAACTTATTATATATATTTTTGTTTTGTTTGTTTGTTTGTTTTTTGGCATCTGATGGGAGTGGGAGGCCCAGTCTTGCTCCTGGAGAGCTGCTGCTGGATTTGAACCGACAGCCAGTGGGCCGCAGTCCCGCACTCAACCACTATGCCACCGGGGCTCAGTCCAAACTTATATTTTATAAACTTTATTATTATATCAGAAATGTTGGTGTTTAAGTGCTTGGCTGTGACCCAGAAGCTGAGCAGTGTGAACCCAGTAGCTGTTCCTTGGGAGAAAGCTGTGGCAGTCTGTTGCTGTAAAGAGTATAGCTCTGGGAGTGTGAGGGGCAGTTCTACTCCTGTTGTACTGCTTAGTGCTCTCCATCCCCAATCCATGTCCATCTTTCCCTGTATGTCCCTTGAGGTCACCTTGCATTTGGGCTGCTGGGGCTTCAAGCCTCTCTTGCTTTTCTTTCTTTAGCTGCTTATTGCAAGCTCGTTGTAGTCTCCCACGCACTTGTAAATAGAGGGAGAAACCCTGTATGCTTTGCCCTTTCCTCCCCTACTAGCATTGCGCACCACTGTAGTCAATATCAAGGTCTCTGGGTGGGCAAGCAGTTTGCCCTCGACTGCTAATCTAAAGATTGATGCTTAGAGCCCATCGTGGCACTGCACAATAAAGGTCTGGCAGTCTACCATGATACTCTGTAGCTAAGTCACGGGAACTTGACTTAGATATGACTGCAAACAGCAGCATGGTTAATATCACAACCAAGATCCTGACATTGACACAATCGACTTAGGGGCCATCCCATCCTCAGTCGCCTTTTTATTGCTGCACCCGCTCCGTGCCCCTCCTTCCTGTCTTGACTTGATCCTTGAGCTACAGGAGGCCTGCCCTGTAGAGTCTGCTTGCCTGTCATCGTCACTCAGAGGAGCCCTGGAGGTGCAGGTGGGTCACAAGGTGGGCTGCTGACTGAACGGACAGCAGTTCACACCCGCCAACTGCTTGAAGGGAGAGAGGAGGCTTTCTTTCGTAGAGTCACAGTCTCAACCACACCCCCCGCCCCCGGGGCAGCTCTGTGCTGCCCTCTAAGCTCGCTGCGAGTGGGTACTGACTTGATGGCCAGGAGTTAGTTGGGGTGCTGGTATGGATCCCCAGGCTTTCCTTCTCTGGGTTCACTGGCCCCATCCTTCCAGTTCTTGGCCTTGTACCCTGTGGTGTGGCCAGTTGGCTCTGTACACATGGTGACGAACATCTGGCCGTCACAGTAAATGGCACGGGGGTTGGCCATATCTGACTTCTGGTTGCCATTGTCAGATGGGCCATCTTTCCTTACCTATTCTGATACCAGTCTTTCTCCCACGCCACTCTACATCTAGGCTGGATCCCAGTATCCATTGCAGCGGCCACACAGAACTTACAGACAATTCGCACAACTATGGCGGGCGTGTACTTGGGATTTATTCGGGAAGTCTGTAGGTTACCACAACTCAGGATCAGCAAACAGTAAAGACAGAGTCACTGGTGGCCCAGTCTCTCTCTTCCATTCTCAGTATTTCAGTCGAGTGATAGCCAAGTCTCTCCAGTTGTCAGTGTCAGCCACATCGTCCCTTGACCATTGCCCCCATGGACCAGGAAGCTAATCCAGTTGTCACTCTGTGGCTCTGCCCCACAGTGCCATCGTCTCAGGTCAGATGAGAGGGTACTCCCTAGTCTCAGTGCTGCTTCTCTGGGCCTCCACTCTAGTCTGTGATGCACCTGGCCTGGCGGCCTCTGCCACTTCGGACAGAGAACTTGGACCTGCTCTTGCTTCTGCTTCAAAGGGGGCCAGCCTTCTAGCCAGGGGAATGGTTATGAAAGCTGACCCATCCTTTGCTTCGCGTTATACATGCTCTGTTTGCATAGTCTCGCCCAGCCATTGGGTGGGCCTTACCGAGACTTGGGTAGAAGGAATTTCACTCCACCGCAGGCGTCAGGAGCAGAGCTGCTGTGGATGACCGGGTATGTCTGTGGGAGCGGAAGCGTGGTGCAGCATTGCGTGAGGCTCAAGAGTGCATTGCTGGCTTGGACCATAGTTGTATGTTCAGTTTTTAAAGAAATTGTCAAAGTGTTTCCCCAAGTATTCGCTTCATTTTAGATTCATAGGAGTGAAGCCCTTTTACTGGATCCTCACCAACCTTTCTCTGTCTCTCTGTCTCTCTGTCTCTCTGTCTCTCTCTCTCTCTTTTTCGCTCGCTCGCTCGCTCGCTCGATGGTATCAAGTCGATGCTAGCTAATAGCTACCCCCTGTGGGTCTCGGAGAGTGTAACTCTTTATGGGGTGGAAAGTTGTCTTTCTCTACTGGAGATGCAGGTGGTTTCGATCTGCTGACTATGTGGATCGCAGACTGGTGCATAACCACTAAACCACCAGGGCTCTGTTGGTACTACTATTAGGGTTTTATTCTCCCTCTAAATTGGGGCCATTCTGCTAGGTGTGCGGTGACAACTCTGGGCTTTAGCCGGCGGCTCTCTCGTGGCTCATGCTAATGGCCATCCTTGGCGGTGCCCCTTGGCCATGTGCACGCTCGTCACGGCCCTTGCCCGTGTTCTCGGTGGCCTGTTTACCCTGGCTGTTGAGCTTGGCATCTTCTCCATATTCCAGACACTCGTCCTTTGTCAGAGACCTGGGCTGCAAAGGATTCAGTTTCTTCCAGTCCTTCCCTTTCTTCTCAGAGCAAAGGCTTTGCATTGATGGCGTCCTCAGTATCCTTTACCCCATTTCCAGATCATGCTTTTGGGGCGGAAATGTAACAACGCAGAGTGGAGCCTGTGAGCCTGACTCCTTTCTGCTGGGTGTTGGCTTAGAAGTTGTCAAGTTTCTCGCATGTGCACTTCAGGCCAGCCCGCCTCCCAGGGGGCTGTTGGCTGGGTGTGCTCTTTGCAGGCAGGGAGGCTCTTTGTGGTTGTGGCTGCCTCGTGGCTCAGCCCCCACTGTGGATCGGACGTGCCCTCCTCCGGACAAAGGCTCTGCTCCTTGTCAAAGACCAGCTGGGCCTGGGGGTGGGGGTCTAACCCAGTCATCTCTGTGCCACGCCCTTGGGCAGTAGACTGTGCCACCTTGATTGCCGTCACCCCCCACCTACTGTGTGATGACCCCAGGCCCAGCCCTCCTCGAAGCCCTCCTCTTGTGAATCAGAAGGTCTTCTTCATTGGCTGGTTCATGTGAGTCTGGAACAGGGGTCCTCAAACTTTTTAAACAGGGCGTCAGTTCACTGCCCCTCAGACTGTTGGAGGGCCGGACTATAGTTAAAAAAAACAACACAAGACTGAGCAAATTCACTGCAGGCCTGGGATGAGTCGGCTGCTAAGCAGGATAGCAGCGGCGGCAAAAACACCCGGGAGGCAGTCCAGATAAATGTCCTCGGTGGGCTGTAGTTTGCGGACCCCTGGTCTGGAAGCTCTGCTGGAACCTGCTCAGCATGCCGTTGTTGTTCAGTGTTATTGCAATAGAAGGAAACGTGCCGGGGTGGCGCCATCCTGCCAACGGTGATGTGTGAGCCCCCTGGTGCAGCCACTGGGTCTGCCTGTGTGTTGAGGGACTTCCTAGCAGGCACCTGACAAACACTGACAGCCCTCTCTGACAGATGGGTGGTGGCTGTGCTTGCTGGGTGCTGGTCAGGTATGAAACCCGCAACTCTGGCATGGGTGGTGAGCCTCCCCACCCCCTCCCTGAAGACAGTAGCTATAGCCTCAGCCGGGAAATCAGTGGACCCATTTCTCCCACACGAGACCTCCTTTTCAAAATGACTGTCACGATTCCATTTCCTTTTTCTTCCCTGTCTACATTTCAGAGTTATCCTGTGTATCTCTCGGAGCCTGGGTGACACAGGTAGTTTGCAGACTGATGCTAACTTCTAGGTTGGCAGTTTGAAACACACACACACACACACACACACATACACATACACACATACACGCACGCATGCGCACACACTCTCAGTGGCCACAGGAGAAGACCTGACAGTCTGCTTCTTTAAAGATTGCATCCAAGAAAGCCCTTTGGAGGAGTTCTGCCCTGTCGCTAGGGGTCACCTGGACAGCAGCAGGTGTGGCTTCTCCCTTACGTTGGCCTGTATCTGTAAAACCTCTCTCTGGGATTGCGGTGGGAATTGGGCCCGACCGGTTTTCGATGGTGGTGGTGTGTGTGTTCAGCGTATGCTGCTGCCTCGTGCTCCAGAGAACCAGTGGCTGTAAGTCCCCATAGCCTGGTCCTCTCACTCTCCTTCTCAGCCCTGGACTCTGTGGTGACCACTGCGTATCTTCCTCCCACTGCTTCCCACAGACCCCATATTGTGCTTCACGCACCTCTTCCTTCTTCCCCCACCTGACCTGACACTGCGCTCCATGCTAAGGAGAACCGCTTCTTGGGGTTTTCAAAGCTGTGACCTTTCAGAAGCTGATCGCCAACCCTGTCTATGGAGACACCTCTGGGTGGGCTTGAACTGCCAACCAGTCTTTCAGCTAGTGGTCGTGTGCTTACCCGTTTGTGTCACCCAGGGATCATGTGAGAACCTTCTGCTAGGGAGGCTCCGAATGCCTCTGAGCATGACGGTGTCGCCACCTGGTCCCACCTGGCCCCACCTTCAGCTCCCACCTGACTGAGCCTGTGGACCACCTGCCCGAGGCTGGGCCCTGCCCTGGCTGGTGCCGTGCAGGCTGAAGGTCCCCCTGGCAGGGTGATTGGGGAGCATTCCCCAGCAAGGCCTCCACGCCCTCCTCTGGGCATCTCCACCAGTGAGTTCACAGCTGGGCTCCCGTGGGGCTGGGCACAGCTGGGAGGCGCAGCCCCGTGCAGTATCACTTTTTCTGCGAGGCGGCAGGTGCGCTGATTTCCCAGGAGATGCCAGTGTCGGAATCAACTCTTGGACCCTTTCTGTTTAATAAGATGCCCGTCATGTAACCACAGCTGGCCTCTTCCTGCCAGCCCCCTTGCCCTTGGATTGACCCTGTTCAGCTGCTGTGGGGAGAGAGGCTCGGGGCTACGCCAGTTGCCAAGCAACTACTCACCTAAAGGAGTGTGGCTTCGAGGCTTCCAGTGCAGCCTCAGAGACGCATGGGCAATTCTGCCCCTTCACAGACGGGGCAGCTGTGTATGCTCTGCAGGCCCGGGACTTGTTGGCCGAGTGACCTTGGGCCACGTGACCTCTGTTTCCAACCTGATTCTGATCCAAGGTAGCCCACTGGCATGGCTGAGTCGCTCTGTTCCTAAGGGTTTTCGTGGCCTGGCTGGTGGGTCAGCTCTGCCAACCACAGATAGTAAGAACTCCGTGCAGCCCGTCTTTTATTCGGTCAGGAGTCAGAGATGCTCTTCCACAAGCTTCAAGAGAAAAAGAAGCTTGCTTTATCATTGTGTTATTTTGAAAGAAGCCCAGCTGGGTTAGCACGGAGTGTTGCCCCTGCCCTGCGAGGGGGAGAGGCTGCCGAGGTCCCTACTCGTCCCTTCGGCCGCCCTCCCCTTAGCTGCCTCCTGTGCATGTGCCAGCAGCGCGCCGGGAAATCCGATGCATCCGGATTGTGCTGTAGGTGAACGCATGGAAGGTACAGTGTGCTCTCGGGAGCTGGTGACGCCGTTGGGTAAACTCAGGACTGCAACAGCAAGGTCGGTGGTTCAGACCCACTGGCCATCTCCCAGGAGAAAGGGGGGTGGTGGTTCGTCTGCTCCTGTAAAGATTTATTGCTTATGGCGCCATCAAGAAGTCGCTAGGAGTCAGGTTCGGTTTGTTGTGGTGCCAGAGAGTGTGCCTGTGTGACCTGGGAGACATGCAACCGGAATGCTCCCTAGACGTGGAGACAGACTTGTTCTTGGTGAACTCCTCCTCTTCAGGAGAGGCCAGTCAGTAGAAACGGATGCCATGTTTGATAAAGGCGAGGTCAGGGGGTGTGAGAGAAATTTGCTCCGAGATGGAGCGACACAGTAGCCACCACAGTGACTCAAGCATGCCACTGGTCACGAAGATGGCACAGGGCTAGGCAATGATGGGTTCTGTTGGGCACGGGGTCACCTTGAGCCAGGTCACTCGGCATGCTGCCCCACTCCCCCCACCCCCCATCCCCAGGGTACGGCTGGCAATGCCTGCCGACGTGGGCGCTCAGGTCTGCAAGGCTGCCCTCCTCAGCAGTGCTCAGAGACTAAAGCGTGGCCCTGGAGTCCCTGGGAATGCTGACGGGCAGAACTGAAAACCGCGTGGGCCTCACCGGTAGCGGCCAACAGTGGCTTTTCCAGACCAGGCTTCTGGTCCCATCATCCCGGCATGATTCACCACATGGCTGCCGCCTCTTTTCTCTGAGGGCCTGGCCCCAGGTCCAGCAGGTGGGGGTGGGGGTGGGGGTGGACAGCCCTTGCCCACCCCCAGAGCCAAAACACCAAGCTGACTGCCAGCAAGTCAGCTCTGACTCCTGGCACCCCTGCAGCACAGAGTAGAGCCTCCCTGTGGGTGTCTCCGGCTCTAACCCTTTACAGAAGCAGACAGCCTCATCTCTCTGCTGAGGAGGGGGGGCCGGGTTCAAACCGCCGACCGTGCGGTTAGCAGCCCCGTGTGCAGCCCAGGAGCACGCTCCATGGGAGTCACTCCACACTGCAGGGGACCTGACACGGCTGGGCCATGGAATCCCGCGCCTCCTCAGGTGAGGAGGGCCAGCAGGCAGGCGGGCGAGTGTGGAGCGGCCGGGGCAGCAGTGTGGTAAGAGGAAGTGGTGCTCTTGGTCAGCGATCCCTTCCTTCCCTGTCTGCTTTTTGCAGGACCAGAAATGTGCACAACAAAATAGGAACTTCCGGCTATTGTCCAAGTCTGAGCACACCCAAACTGGCCCTCTTCTGGCTCAGTTATCTGGAGCTCCTACCAGAAACGCCACAGTTGGGGCTTTAACAAACATCTTTCCTTCACGGTTTCGGAGGTTGTCAAAGGGCCCTGGGGGAGTCGTGAGTTAGGCGTGAGGCTGCTAACCACAGGGTCCGCAGTTGGAGACCACCAGACAGACACTTTACTGGAGAAAGATGAGGCCTTCTGTTCCCATATAGATGGACAGGGCCAGTTTCACCATGTCCTCATAGGTGTTGGGCATCATCGGAATCACCTTGGGGCAGTGGGTTTCTCAGTTGGGAGTCGGCCCTCAGAACGGCAGCTCTGAGGGGAGGTGTTCCCTCCCTCTGGCAAGTTCTGGGGGAGCGTCTGCCCCCGGGAGAGCTCTGCTGCTCTCTGGTGGTTCGGCCGTTAAGTTTCAGAGGAACTGGAGAAGCCTCCAACAGGAGCCCTGCCGCATGCATTTCGTAAACAGCCCGTCCCCAGGTGGGGCTTAACCACGGGCGCGGAGGGTCGGATGTACAGCGTGCATTTGGGGGGCACGTTGAGTGCAGGACTCCTTTGTTCCAGAGGGAGGCAGTGGTGATTCCCTGGTAGGTGCCTCACCCCTCCCCCCCCCCCCCTCCCGCCAGTGGGCTTTGTGTGGCTGCCACTGTCTATCAGTGGGGGCTTTTGTGTCGCTGCATTGCTGAACTGTTTGAGCAGAACTCCCAGACGAAGCCCGCACCCTTGGGAAGATGGCGCAGGACTGAGCAGCACTCTGTTCTGTTGTGCAGAAGGTCGCTGTCGATAGGAATGACCTGATGACGCCTGACGGCGCAGCAACACGAGCATCACAAAGAAAGACCTGGTGGCCTGCACTCAACAGTCAGCCCTGGGAAACCCATGAGTCACACCGCCCCGTCTGCAGCCGATCACACAGTTGCTGAAGGAAGTTGCTCACGGGGTTTGCTCCCGTGCTCCTCGGGGTCGCCAGGAATCAGGCTGACAGGACACGCCTGCAGTGACTGCCGGATGAGCTCAGCGGGGCCAGTCAGGAGGGTTAGGGCGAGGGTGGGTGGGTCTTGCTCTCTGGATTGTGGACTGTGGCATCCGCAGTCAGCGGTTTGTGCTACGACACAAGCACTGTGGCTCTGCCCCTGGACTGCTGCTTGTTGGGAAGTGTTGTTCCTGCCCTTGGGGATTGACAGTGACCACTGGAAATAGACGGCAGGTCTGGCAACAACTAGCTCTCTTGGTAGATGGTAGAGGCCTCTGGATTCCTGTGTGTCTCCCAGGGGACCGTGTCCCCCCCTCCCCCCCAGGTTAGAACAACAAACAGGCCTGCTGTGGGTCTTTGCTCCTCTGCAGCTGGAGGGGGCTGGTCCCGTAGGTCCTGCAGACCAGGGATGTGGAGCCTGTCGGGCATGGCCATGAGCAGTGGAAGGGGATAGCCACCCAAGTTGCGCCTTAGCTGGCTGCTCTTGTGCATCAGGCCCTGGGGAGCTTGTGACTCGGCACCCCCCCTCCGGTGCTGTGACTTCTGGGGACCCCTCTGTGTCAGGAGTACTGACACAGTACTCCATCGGGCTTTCAGTGGCTGCTCTTTTTGGAATTAAATTGCCAGGCCTTTCTTCCAAGTTCCTCTGGGTGGAATCAAACCTCCAGCCGTCGGGCTGGCAGAGCAGTCCCACCTGCTCAACCGTCTGACTCTGGCTGTGGATGGTTGTCCTCCCGAGGTCCCAGGGGCCTTCGTCTTCTCTCTCGGTACAGCTCTGTGGTGTCGTTCTGCTTTTCCAGGCCTAGCCCCTTCTGTTTTCCTCTCTGGACTTCCATGTCTAGGTGTTTCCCAGTCACCTCTCACCTGAGTGGGCTCACTCTATACCATTCCTACCCAGATGCCATGGGCAGACCTGGGGTCTTGACCAGAGTTGGGAGTGTGTCCCAGGTTACACCTGTTTGTCAAGGTGATATGACAGTAGGCTAATGCAGAGACAGGAGTTCGTCTGTCTGTCTGTCCGTCTGTGGTTGGAGGGAGGAGCCCTGGTATGTGTGTTTGTGTGTGTGTGTGGCAGGGGGGTGGGGAGGGTGGAGTGGTTCACCTAGGAAACCAACTGAGGGCAGATCCACTCTGCCCTGCAGGCAGCTATGAGTTTCTTGGGGACATGCTGTGTGTGGTGGGGGCACAGGATGCTGGTGTCCCTGGAACGGGCACAGGTGGAGAGCATGGGAGTGACAGAGGGCCCGTGGTGGACGTTTTCCTTCCTCCATCAAGAAGGAGCGCTAACACAGTCCGCAATGTGCTTTCAGGAGACTAACTCTGCCCTCACCCCCGTCACTCCTCTGTGCCTCCTTTTATCCCTGCTCCTGGGCATTGCGCCAAGCGGCTTCTGCATCTCCTGCCCCGGTGTGCATCACCTCCCCATGGCTGGCCTCACCGCAGACAGCTACCCTCTCCCAAAGATGGCATGCCCCTCCTGCTCCCTGGGCATCTCTTGGGAAGAGTGCTTGAATTTGACTATAGACCAGGCAGGATACTCATCAGGGCTTCATGAGGCCACACCAGGGCCAGATCCTTACCTATCTCCCTCCCGGAAGCTGGCCCTGGCTTGACAGTGGCCTTGAAGCAGCTGAACTGAAGACCGCGGCAAGGACAGGGCTTGGGGTCTGGCTGGGAGCTGGCAGGGCCCTGCGACTCTGTGTTCCTGGCACATGGAGCCCCGGACACTGCCATCTTTAGGGTCCGAGAACAGCTTCAAGGGCCTAGGACTTCTTCCCCCTAGCCTGAGAGCGAGCCGCTGTCCTCGGCAAGTGAATGGCTTTCAAGGTGTAAATGGTTAATGTGCTCAGCTGCTCAGCTTGACCTTAAGGGTAGAGGTTCAAGTCCACCCAGAGAGGCACTTAGAAGAAAGGCCTGGCAATCCTCCCCCCAAATTAACCCCTGAACATCCATCCTGTGGGGCACAGGTCTGTCCTGGCACATGGAGGTTCCACTGTCGAGAGTTGGGGGGAAATGACTCGGTTTGGGAGTCCCTTTGGCACTCCGCTGTGAGTCAGGAGGTTGGCAGTTCGATTCCACCCCAGCACCACTGCAGAAGGCGACCTTGATGATCTGTTCCTATGAAGATGGCAGGCACTGTTATGGAACTCAGTCTCTAACACAGGGCCATTGAAGCGGGTGGGTTTTGATTTTCACCCCGGTGGGGTTGGGTAATGACAAAATTGAGGAGTGACACTTTGCTTTAAGTGAAGCAAGGTCTGCTTGTGACCAGTGTCTGTGGTTCTGTTTACAGATCCCTGCTGGAAACCCAGTGTATGAATCGTATTACAAGCAGGTAAGTTAGCATGTGTGTATTTCGAGGGACCTCGTGCGGGTGGTTCCGTGGTAGAATTCTCACCTTCCAGCTGGGAGGCTGGTCTCATCAGGCAGGCGGGGCGGGAGTGTTGCTCTGGGGCGGAGCAAGCATCAGTGGAGCTTCCAGACTAACCCGCTAGGAGAAAGGCCCGGTGACGTCCTTCCGGAAACCAGCCAGATCAAACCCTGTGGGTTACGGCAGCGTGGTCCAGATTTGTTCTGGGCCTTGCAGAGAGGGGTCACTGTCGGTTCGGCCACTGCTAGCAACAGTTCTGGGCTGGAACGGGAGGGCACGGTTCTGCCACGGCAGCAGTAGCCCCTGGGCCTTGCTGTCGGCAGGCGCCTCCCTGGCCGAGTCCCTGGCGGGTCGGTCTCTGCGAGGCTGCTCTCTGTTGCAGGTAGACCCCGCGTACACGGGGCGGGTAGGGGCGAGCGAAGCGGCACTTTTCCTGAAGAAATCGGGGCTCTCGGACATTACCCTCGGAAAGGTGAGTGAGTGTGCCCCTCGGCCCTACACGTGGCTGGCGCTTCTCTGGGGAGTGGCTCAGGCTACCACATGTTCCTGGAGCGGGACAGGCAGATCCAAACTCCACTGTGGAGTGCAGCCCCACTCCAGGCAGGCTGAGCCTGCAGCTGTCCCCGCAGGCCCCACAGGGTGGGAAGCAGGCTGGACTTGACCCCCTTGGAAGTGAGGGGCTGGGCTGATGCGGGGCTTTGTTCTGGGTGTGCTGGGCGCCCTGGGCAGGCCGCCCATTTGCTTGGCCTGGCAGGCAGTAGGACAGCAGTGGCTTCAGCAGCAGACAGGAAGTGGGCAGCACTCATGCTCACAGTCCGTTTTGTTTCCACAGATATGGGACCTGGCTGACCCAGAAGGTAAAGGGTTCTTGGACAAACAGGTACATACACAGCCACAGAGTAAGGGGGCAGCTCGGCCTGAGTCTTGCCTGCTGACCACCCCCCACCCCCACCCTTGCGTCCGCCCGAGTGTCACTGGACGGGAGTGTGCCATGTCCTAATAAAGACCTCGGAGCCTCTCTCTGGGCTAGTGTGCCTCTCATATTTTGTGTAGTTAGTTCCTAAAGATTCAAAATTTGAATGCTTGATTTTGAAACCATCCTGGATTCTTGTAGAAGTTCAAAAACAATCATGCCGTGATCTCCTGTACCTCACGAGCTCCTCCTAGTGGTAGCATCTGAAATGACAGCCACCTAACCCACAGCTGTGGGCAGTGGAGCCAAGCGAAATGCAATGCCACCCGGTAGCGGGACTCTGCCCAGACCCTGCAGAGTGAGTGAGTGAGTCAGAGAGAGAGGGAGCGCAAGCGAGCACGTCTGTATGTACACACTCCAGTGCAGCAGTTATGTAGCCACCACAGTCAGGACTCAGAACTGCTCCTCTTTGGAGCCTCTCTCATGGCCCCCTGACCACCACCCCTGCACCCCCCAGCATGATCTGTATACGGAATTCTTCACTGTCACCACCCCACTGTCTGAGGCTACTCCAGCTCTTAGAGACGGTAGAGGACACGGAACGGCCCCCGAGAACTCGCAGGGTGATGACTCTTCCATTGTGGACGCCAACTGCTTCATCTTTCTCCCCAGAGCGGCTGTTGGTTTGAACTGCCCACCTTTTGGTTAGCAACCAGCGTGCCGCCAGGCCACCTCCGTCAGCGTGTGATGATGTGTCTGTTGTAGGACAGACAGTGATGAGGAGTCCCTGGGTGGCCATGGCTAAGCGCTCATTCCCCACTGAGGTGGGGGTGCAGATCCACGGGAAGCGACTATCGATCTGCTTCCAAAAGCTGCGTGGGTCAGTGCCACCGTGCACAGCGGGCCACTGGGCAGCTGCCAACAGCAATAGTGATGGCATTGTACTGATGAGAAAAAAATGACGCACCAGGAAGCCTGACGGCATCATTCTACACATCTGCAGGCGGTCAGGGAGGGTGGCCTTTTCTCCTGACCTCTGAGTGGTTCTGGACTTCATCTGGCCCAGCCTTTCCCACACTGATTCCATGAGGTGTGGCTTCTGGGCGCCCACTTTGAGACCAGAGCCGCCAGGAAAGTGCCTCATGCTCACCCTCCTTCCTCTGGGGCTTTGGGATCCTTGGCCCAGGAAAGGCACCACTGGCTCGGCTGGGCACAATCTCCTGACCTCCCGGGGTCCCTGGACTCGGACAGGCTGCTGCTGTCCATCTGTGAAACACCCATGCAGCACTCACCCCCTTGGAGACATATGAGACCACACTGGCATCTGTGGCCTTAAGCCCGTTGGTGCTCTCAGGCTGGGTCATTGTTTTAGTTTTTTTTTTTTTTTTGGCATCACTGCTCTCCGGCTGTGGGAGTAGGAAGCCCAGCCCCACTGCTGGAATTGAACCTCCGTCCCAGTGGGCCGCAATCCCGCGCACAACCACTACACCACCGGGGCGCAGCCCTTGTTTTAGTTTTTCTTAAAACAAGTGATGATGCTTGTGCTTGTTCAGCCCACAGGTGGCCGCCCCTGGGTGGGGGTCTCTGGGATGTGAATGTGCTGACTGGGCGCCTGGGGCCCTGTGGGGGCACAGTCTTTATTGGGCTACAGTGGCACAGTCCCCGAGAGGGTGTTCTGCTCAGAGGGTCGGGGGTCCCAGGGCAACTCTGTCCATTTCAAATCCAGCCTGAGAACCAAATCCATGGAGCCCCCACTTTGGAGATTTCGCATTCCCTGAATATTTGGGGCCCATAATCGTTGAAACTTCCCTTAGTGACACTTTGCCATGTTCTTGATAGACTGGGGATTGCCCGTGCCACAGCCCCGTCCTTACAGTGGTGCTCCCAGAGGGTGCCCCAATGCAAGATTTGCCTATACCTCCGAGAGGCCAGCCTGAGGTCACATAACTCACTCCACCTCTCCCCCCCCGCCCCCCCCTGCACTGGCAGATGGCAAGATGGCACCAGCTGTGCTCTAGGTCCTGTACCAGGCACACCCTTCATCCTCCACCGTTTTCGTCCACAGGGTTTCTTCGTGGCGCTGAGGCTGGTGGCGTGTGCGCAGAGTGGGCATGACGTCACGTTGAGCAGCCTGACACTGAGCATGCCGCCGCCCAAGTTTGTAAGTGCCCCCGGTGGGCCTCGCTGTGGGCTTCCAGCACCTCTGCCCTCCCTGCCTGTCTCCACCCTGTCTGCGCGGGCCATGCTCCCGTGTCGCCTCGATGGCCACAGCTGGCTCCTTTCCCTTTCAGCACGATACCAGCAGTCCACTGACGGCCGCCGTGCCTGCCACGGAGGCCCACTGGGCCGTCAGGGTAAGAGCTCGGCCGGGGGAGCGGGGGGGCCCTGGGGGCGGACACCGTCTCTGGGGTGGTTGGGTCCCTCCCTGTTCCATGTCAGCGCCAGCGGTTGTCGCTTCCTGACTTGGTGTTTTCGAAACTGAAGTCACTTTCCCAGGTGCTGCCCCGTCGGGGCAGGTTCTCTGCGCGCGGGGCAGGGAGTCTGGAGGTGCATTCCTCCGACCCTGCTGTTGCACTTCGTTTTCTATGGCTTCCTGTGAATCAGAACTGTGGTGATTGGTTATGGCCGTGGAGTCTGGGCAGCCCCTACAGCACAGAACCAATTGCTGCCCAGTCCTGTACCAGCCCGCAATGGGGTGCGGGTTGGTCTGCCATGGTCTCGTGGAGGCCTGGGCCCAGCTCCAGCCAGCACACCTCATGCGCAGGTGTCTGTCCTCCTCGGGTGGGAGGCTGGGCTTCCTCCGAAGGTCTTCTGTTCATCAGAGCAAGCGGGCAAAGTGAGCCCTCTACCCTCAAGTCCCCACCCACGTGCAAGTCCTTAGTCTCTCCTCCTGGACTTCGCACTGCACTCTGAAAAGCCTACGGCAGGCTTGTCGGGCCTGGGCCGATGGGCCCCTGCTTCTCGAGGGAGAAGAACACAGCCTGTCACCCAGGCGGTGCCGATGCACCCTGTGGAGATGGCTGGGGCAGGGGTCGTGCCCCCAGAGAAGCTGAGATCCTGTCTTTCAGGTGAGGTGGGGAGATCTTCATGCTCCTTCCTCCCTCTTTTTATTTGACTGGCACAGTGACATCAGCGCCGTCCTGCTATAAAATCGCGGAACTAGTCTGTGCTGGGTCCGCAGTGGGGTCCCCCCCGCCATGCCAGGAGGCCAGGCTTCGCTTCGCCGTTAGTGCCCCTCATTGGCAGTCACGTAGATGCAGCCTTGTCGCCGGGGTGCTGGACAGGGGCTGCGGGGCTTCCAGACTCTGCTGGACTCGGCTGGAAGGCCTGGCCACCTCCTCCCAAAGTCACCCTGGGGAGACCCGCGGAGTGCAGCGATCAGCGTCCGGCCACTCAGGTCTGGCTTGTGTAGGGGCTGGCTCTGTGGGCCCGAGGAGCTTGCGAGTGCACACGAGGACCTGGGGAGCAGAGCGTAAGCAGACAGGTGTCGAGAGTGGTTTGAGTGGCCACTTGTTGATGCAAATTAAAAACCAAGCCAAATTCCCTTTTCTCCCTGGGTGTGTTTTCTGCGAGGGTGAGACTTGCGTCCTTCAGGCCAGATGCCCTGTTGCTTTCTCCATGCTGGCTGCCACTTCCCGTGGACATCTGCCCATGGCACGTCTCTGTGCCAGCACAGGATCTGTCTGCTCTCGCTGAGCCCCCTGGCCGAGAGCCGTGCTCCCACGGAGCGCGTGCCCTGCAGCAACAGGCTGTCACGGGGCCGAGCTCGCCCTCTTCGCCCTGCCGTCGCGCTCCTGCAGGCCACAGTGTCTGCTTCCCCTGGGTGTCAGTGTGAGCACAGCCAGGTCGTCCGTCCCTCCACCCGCACAGAGTTTTCCTTCTGACTCTTCCATCCTTGCCTCTCTGCGTGGTGCCAGCCGTCACCCGCTGACCCCGTGTCGGAACCTGTACCCATGGGCCTCAGCAGAAGAAAGGTGGAGAAAGCCCCCACAGAACTCCTTTCCACCCAGGGACGTGGGCTGGTCAGGAGTCAGAGTCCACTCAGCGGCTGTGTGTGTGTGTGTCTGTGTGTCCGGAAGACTCCATGGGAGCGAAGTTCATCTTGACAGTCGGCTGCTCAGCTCCTGTTTCTCATGGTGCCCTGGTGGTGCAGTGGCTCAGGGCCTGGCTGCTGGCCCAAAGGGCACTCCTCCCGGAAGGTGGCAGCCTTGGAAACGCCCAGCACAGTGCCCTTGTCCCCTGTCAAGCCACTGTGAGCCTGCAGTTGACTCGACCACCATGAGTTTCCTTAACCCCTGGCTTCAGTTCTGTGTATTCACGTCCAGTTTGAGCTGCTGCTTCACAAGCACTCACATCTCTTTAGACCTCCCCCTCTCTCGCCCAACGTGCCACCTCCTAGGAGAGGTGACGAGTGGTAGAGGAGGCACCACCAGCCCCGGACTTGGTCATTCTGCCTTTTCCAGAACATCCCATAGTTGGAACCCCACAACAAGCATGTTCCCTTCTGCAGCGCAGTGGTCCCGTGGGGAGAAGGTGCTCCAGGGCCGTGTCACACAGCCTGGGGGCTGCTCGCTGGGACACCCACACCACATCAGCACTTGACTTACTTGGCTGTTGCTTTCCAACCAGGTGGAAGAAAAAGCCAAGTTTGACGGTATCTTTGAAAGCCTTTTGCCCATCAACGGTCTGCTGTCGGGGGACAAGGTCAAGCCTGTCCTGATGAACTCCAAGCTGCCCCTGGACGTCCTTGGTCGGGTGAGTGTAGGGGTCTGCTCCTGGCCCTCTCTGACCTCCCAACACTGTCTGTTGAGGGTTGGGGCCGCTGGGTACTGTGGCACCTGAGAAGGGTCCAAAGGCAATTACAGGTCAGGCCAGAGGCTGGCTGGGAGGTCTGGGCCATTATGGGGTTGTCCCTGGTTGATTGGTCAGGGTCTGGGGTGTTTCTCACAGATACATCCAGCTTTGAGGCAGGCAGGTACACGTCTCGGGCCCACTGGGCCCATGGGTCAGGGAGCTAGTAAGTGACCAGGAGCCGCCCACTTGGCCTGAGGATCCTGCCTGCCCAGCACATTGGGGACCCGCTGCGTCTCAGGGACATGACCTTGCTCCCTGTCACAGGAGGGCCCTCCCTCCTACACATGCGTCCGCAGCCCTGCCTGCTGCATGTGGGAGACAAGAAGCCAGGTGGTGTGTGTTTGGGTTGGCCGGTGTACAGAGTAGCCCCTGCCCAGATCCAGCCCATCTCTCCCTTTCCTGACCGATTGGTGAGGGGCAGTGGCCCTGGTGGTGCTGGGGCTCGGCTGCTACTCGAGGGGCCGGCAGTTCAAGCTCACAAGCCTCTCCACAGGGGAAGCTGTGGCAGTCGGCTTCCCTGAAGAGGCACAGCTTTGGGGACCCTACGGGGCAGTTCTATTCTGTGTAAGTGGCTGTGAATGCAAATCAACCAGATGATTAGGTTCGGGGAGCCCTGGTGGTGATAGGTGGGTTATGTGCTGGGCACCACCAGTGGTGGAAAGATGAGGCTTTCTGCTCCTCTAAAGATTTACACCCTTGAGCCCTGGTGGCGCAGTGGTTGTGTGTGGGACTGTGGCTCACAGGACTGACAGTTCAAATCCAGCAGCAGCTCTCCAGGAGCAAGGCAGGGCTTCCTACTCCCACCAGGGGGCAGTGATGACACACACACACACACACACACACACACACACACAAAGACTGACAGCCTTGGAAACCCACAGGAGCAATTCAGCTCTGCCCTCCAAGGCTGCTGTCGGTCAGAAGGTACTCAGCGGCTGTGAGTTTAGGAGGTTTGGTGGGGGGGAGTCCCCAATTGTGTCTGGAGACTTGTGATTGACTGGCTGCTGGCTCAGCGCTTGGCAGCTTGACCACTCCCACAGCAGTGTGGAAGGAAGGTGTGGCAGAGTGCTCTTGTGAAGACCACAGCCACGCCAGCCTGGTGCCTGTAATTCTGCCCTCGGTGTGTGGGGTTGGCCATGGGTTGAAGTCCCCGCGATGGCAGCCGGTTTGTGTGTTGTTTCCGTAAGGTCCACCCCGGTGCTATAGAGTTGATTCCAACCATAGACAGGGTCTCCAGCAGCCGCTCATGAGGCAAGCAGAAGACCTCATGGTTCTCCTGAGGAGCGGCTGGGAAGAGGGTGAAGGCAAGGTCTCGGGGGTCACAGCCACAGTTCTCTCCCTCGAGGGCCCCGGGCCTGGCAGCCTCGTTAGCCGAGGGTCTCTGGGGACACCCTCAGTTGGGCTCGCAGAGCCGAGGGGTGGCCTGCCAGGGACTCTGGCTTCTTCCCCTTATTGGTTCTCTCTCCCAGGTCTGGGACCTCAGTGACATCGACAAGGATGGACACCTGGACAGAGACGAGTTTGCTGTGGTAGGTCTCGCTCGGATTGCCCCTCCCACACTTTCCCAGGGGACGTGCAGTCCCCGAGGGAGGGGCACACTTCTCGGGACCCCGCTTTTGCTTAAATTTTCAAGCAGTGTTTGTTTTGATGTAATTTCAGGAAGTTGTACTAGTGCAAAGAGTTCTTTTCAGTACCATATTTTTTCTTATGGAAAAAAGTTTTTTTAATCATTTCATCGGGGGTTTGTACAATCTCACAATCCATACATACTCCCATTGTGTCAAGCACGTTTGTACATTTGTTGCCTTCATCAATCTCA